>PVKE010004769.1:0-56052 GCA_004027555.1 Craseonycteris thonglongyai
CCGGGCCGGGCCGAGAGCGCGCGGGGAGGGCAGGTCCCCGGGCCGGGCCGGGCCCAGAGCGCGCGGGGAGGGCAGGTCCCCGGGCCGCCCCTCCTTTGCTGCCCATCCACCTGTGTGGTAACGAACGGACAGCAGGCCCATTGTACAGACAGGAACCCGAGGTCATGACTCCCCACCCCCACGCCTTAGTGACCAAACCAACCACCAGCCCTGGAGCCAGGCCGTTTGCACTTGGGGGCTCCCGTACACAGTCTGCCTGTCGTATAAGGACGTTTATGTCACCGATAAACAGCACAGACCACGGTGGTCCCTAAGGTGGAGCTGTTAATTCCTGTCGCCTAGTGACCTCGCCAGTCACTGCCCTGCACGCCTCCCGCGGGTTTGCGGGCATGGAGGCCGGGGGCTGGCTGTGCGTGCCCACCTTACACCGCATTCGCAGAAGGATGGCATTGCCTAAGGCTGCAGACTGCACATCACCCCTAAACCCACCCGCTACCGTCACCCCGTTTCAGACCTCGGTCTCCCCATCTGTACAGTGAGGGGCTGGGCTTTTCTAGGACGTGTGGCTTTTAAAAGCTCCACGTTTGGGGGTGTGGTGGATGGATTCGGAGAATGGAACGCTTTGGGGGGGCAGCGGAGGAGGGCCCCTGACTCCTGATTGAAGAGTGGGTGGGATCTGGCAAAGGAGCCCAGACTGCCCCGAGGGGGTGTTCACCCGTCAGAAATCCCGACTGGGGTCCCAACTCAGTATTTAAAGATCTGAACACAAAGGCAGTGGAGAAACTTGGTTGAGAAGACTCGAATTCACGGGAAACCCCGCCCATGACACCCGGCGGTCTAGCCCCGCCCCCTTTGCTCCTAACCAGCCCTGCCCCCTTATGCCCCTTATGCCCCTTGTGCCCCTTGTGCCCCTGGGGGGCTCTGAGGGACAGGCCTTTGGCAGAAACACTCTGTGCAGGGGCCCTGGGCTGGGAAGAAGCCACAGGAGAGGAAGGGAGGTAGAGGGTGGGGGTAGGGATGAGGGGCTCCATCCTGCAGGGACCACCTGGGGGGGGCACAGAATGAGAGGCTTGGTCGGAAAAGACTTGACTTACCGGAGGGTTTGTGACTCCTCACAGGTTTGTGAGTGAATCTACGATATTGGGGCCCCCAGGCTGGATGGCCAGGACTGGGGAGTAGAAGATGGGGGGTACCTGCTGGAAGTGGCCTCAGAGTTGGGGAGAGGAGATGAGGGGCAGAGATGAGGCGGGCCTGTGCAGGGTCAAGGGCCCAGGGATGCACGTGCCTGTGGTGGCTCGAGTTTGCCCACCACACCCTGCCACTCCCCCCAGAGATGGAAGCGGTGTGAGGTCGTGGCCTGCCTCCTGCGGTCACTGTCACTTTATCTCACCGCTTACGGAGCCAAACCAGCCCTCGGGTGGTGGAACGCGGCTCTGTGGACCGTAGAGCCTGTGTGTGTGGTGGGGGGAGGCGGCCTGTCCAAGGGCCTGCAGGGACCAGCCTGCAAGTGCAGCCTGGGGTCACCCAGAGTGATGCGCGTGCTGGGACTGGGCACAGAAGGGGCCTTGGGCTCTGGGCAGCCAGGAGGTGGTGGGGGTGCGGGGGCCAGTCCCAGACTGAGAGAGCTGCTCCCTGCCCGGCAGCCGCTGCCGTTTCTGCTGGTCCTGGAACAGGTGTTGGGGGCAGGTTTCCAGGCCCTGGTCCCTTCTAATCCTGGTCCGCACGCTGCCCCCTGCAGAAGTCTGTAAGGGGCTTGACGGAGCTGCGTGTGTATTAGATCCAGAGCCCAGTCGGTGCTGATGCTCCAGAACTTGTGGAGATGATTAAATCAGCATGTGTTCACTGTCTCAGCCACCAGTTCTGAGGTTTCACAGACCAGCCCGTGCCCTCAGGTGGAGCCGGCCTCCGGGTTGGGTGTCGGGTCAGCCGAGTTCAGGGGTGCCCCCTCTCTCCCCAGGCTCCTGGTGTTTCTGCGGTACCAGTGTTACTACGAGTACCCGCTGCTGACCTACCTGGAGTACCCCATTCTCATCGCACAAGGTAACGGAGCCCTCTGTGCCCAGGGCGGCCTGGGGGCCCCTCCCCGCCTCACTCGGAGCCTTTCCCTGCAGATGCCGTCCTCCTGCTCTGTGTCTTCCATTTCACCGGGAACGTGTACCGGGCCGCGCCCTACATCGCCCTGTATCCTTCCGGCATCGGGGAGGCAGAGACGGGGCTGGGGAGCCGGTTCTGCTAACAGGACGCGTTATTCAGCCGGGTCCTTGACCACATACGTGCTTTGTTAGTTAAAAAGAATCCCAACCGCAAGACTCCCCTGAGCCAATGTGTCTCTACAGCCCCGTTTCCTTCACGTGTCCCTACTTGGCGGTTGCTCCTCAGAGACCAAGGCTCCCCGCCGGGGCCAGACAGGCCATGTGGGATGTAGGTTAGGACCTCACTGCTGGACATGCTGAGCAGCAGAAGCACATTACTCCGCTTCATTCCCTAGGGGAAGGGAGACATCTCTTCCTTCCCTGAAAATGTCCCCGAAGTATTTAAACCATAGTCATGAGAATGTCTGGCATTTAACACGGTGCCACGAACATACCTGGTTGCCCTTACTGCCAGTTAGGGGGTTTGTTCAAAGTGAAAGTCATGCCCCTCGTGAAGACATGAGGGGCCCCGTGGGTGCCTGGTCATCACACAGACATGTCCCCAGGGCCTGGCTTTCATCTCAGCTCCATAAAAACTCAGGTGTTCTCTGGTTGAACTTCACACTTCTTTGAAGGCAGGCAGTGAAGACTGCCGCATCTGGACACGATCTTGCAGGTAGAGGAAGGGGAGGGGGTGCTGCCCTGCCAGCCCTGAGCCTTGAGGGTCCTGCCAGCCCTGAGCCTTGAGGGAACGGGCGTGAGGCAGGGGATGCACTGGCGGTTGACTAGGTTGCTAGGAGTTAAGTCTAGTGGCTTTTAGCTACTATTTCAGTCCCTTCAGTTAAACAGTGTTATTAATTATAATCACAGCAACCTGTTGGGCCCTTACGATGAGCCCCAAGGCTTGGAGGAGGTAGATAAGGCAAGGAATGTTAAGTCCATTTTGCAGATAAGCAAACCAAGGTCTAGAGATGGAGAGGGACTTGCCCGAGGTCACGGCACAGGCTGGCCACTTCCTCTCCTGGGTTTGCTTCGCTTCTCTGGCTGGGCTCTCTATTCCTGCCACATCACTGAGCTTGATGAGAATCAAGTATCTTTCCTGCTGCCTCCTACTGTATCATTTCTACACAGGAGCTAGTGGGAAAGGGGGCAATCCGTAGTTTCACGTGACACCAATTTTGCAGGACATGCCTACCTCATACGATGGACCTCTCTTGTCCGAGCTTACCTTTGGGTATCACGTTGGAGGTGTGCATGGTCGGGAATGCAGCCAGAAGTTAAAATCACCGGCACGTTCCCAACCCTAAGCACCGTTCATGAACACAGGGTTCAAGTGTAATTTCCTTCCGTGATCCGCTTTTGCTCTTCTGGACTCCTAGCGAGTGTTGGGCACTTGCAACCGTTCTTGTCTTTTCCAAATCGGAGAAGTGCAAGCAGAGCAGCTCCCAGTTCCCCGCGTGGATTTGCTGTGTGAGCTGTGGTCTGCGTTTCCCTGGGCATGGCATGGGGGAGGGACGGTGGCAGCTGCCCGCCGGGCCACTTCCTTAGCACGTGGTAAGCTTTGCGACGTCTTGGTTCGTCCTCACCCTGCAGAAGTGGCTCATCGATCTGGCCATGGTAAGTATCGGCCTTGAAGAGTGTGTGGGACTGTCCGTCATGCTCTGCCCTCCAGGTCATTGCCTTGCAAAGAACTTGATAGCTCAGGTGTTTCACCTGCTAATTTTTCAGCTGTACCAAAGGATAATGGGAAGAAAATACAATGCTCTCCAAATAGTGAAAGACAGCATTCTCCAACTTAGCGGAACTTTTTTACTTCCTCTTTTGGGAGCCATGGAGACTGGGGAGGTAGACAGGGGTAGAAGAATGAAGAACGGCGTCTAAATTAAAGGGTCCCTGTCTGGTTAATTATATATTGGCCACATATTTGTTGTTTCTCTAAATCTGCACCCCCACCCCCAACATTTTTGTCCTCGGGATAGGGTAAGCCCTGACAGTTTTCTCCTTCCTTGGTTAAAAGCCACAAATTCCCTTGCTGGGAGAATAGGATTATTTTTCTTTTTTTATTGTTTGAGAGAAGGAGAGAGAGAGAGAGAGAAAGGGGAGGGCCCAGAGCCGTCTCCATTCATTGCACATCATTAGCTGTGACATGGTTTCATTCCACACAGGCGGGTGTGGGGCTGTGCAGGGCGGGAACCGAACAGGGGGGCCTCCCGCATGGAAGGTGAGAACACTCACCACCAAGCTGTCCTGGCAGTTATCAGTTGCACCCTGTTCAGCTTATGGGTTTGCACCGGCTCAGGGCTAGAAATCGAACCCCAGACCTCGTGATTGCAAGGCAAGCACTCAACCACTGAGCCATTCCGGCCTCCCCTCAAACACACCAACACCTACATCCGTCTCTGTGTTTTATTGGCAGGTGGGGATAGATACGTCTTCGTAGACAGGTGGTAACTTTCTTACTCTCAACTGCAAGCTAGCTGCTGCAGGCCATTGAGTTCACACTGAACAGTGGAACCGGTGGGTTGTAACCAATGTCTCACGGTTGCATTCTTTTTCACTAACCCTGGGTTTTGCCCTGTACAAACGCGACCTGAAACCTTGATTTCTGCTGCTCGTTTGCTGTGTTCCCCGCGGGCCCCCTAACTGTCTCACGTTCTGTCTGCACCCAGAACTTATGTACGGTCATCAGTGCGGCCAGTAAGTTTGCTCAGCTCCAGCTCCTGTGGAAGACCAGGGACTCCGGAGCTGTGAGCGCGCTGACGTGGAGCCTGGCGTCCTACACCTGTGCGAGTAAGAACAAAGCTCTAAAGGTGGGGTGTCCTGTGTGGGCATCCGGCCTCCACCCGGGAGAGCGCCCATGTGTCATGGGCCCCTGAGCTGTGAGCCTTTGCACGCAGCTACTTGGATAGAACCTCCTAGTGTGTCCATAGTTTCAAGGCTGGTTTAAGGCAGATGACTCTTGAGTTTGCTCTCAACTTTAGAATTTCCACTGTTCATTTGGATTCTTGCAGGCACTACCTAAAATACATATATGCTAGATTTAGGTAGGAACACTGTAAAATTTCAGATCTATCACATTAATTAGATTCACAAGTTTTAAAGATTTGAATTCTACTCCTTCATGTTTCTTCTGTCTTAAGGGACCAATTTCTCCATCCAGGGTTGCTGGTAGAAGCATGTATGTATATAACTTCCGGAATTTGCTAATTAGATGTTACTTCTTAGCTCCCTAATTTTATCTTCAGGTATTTTGCAGGGCATTCTGTGCTTATTAACAAGTACTTAAGTTTTTGTTGAATGGATGACAAATGGAGGACTATCCTTTTATAGGGGAAAAATGAACTGGTTTCAAACCCAGCTTTCCTTTTTGATAAATGAGGCTAACAAATTCAGCACGTAGCAATGAATGAACTGTTGTGCCTTGTAGCACCTCCCCTCATTTCCTTGGGTCACTCACTCTTATCCAGTTCACCTTGGAGGCAGGAACTACCATGTAGCATTTCTTTGTAAGAGTTTGCTTGAGAATCCTTAGTTGGCTCACCTGCCTTACTGGACTGAATCTCCATCTATGTAAGACCCATCTCTCCCATTTAAATTGATATTTTAATCAACAGCCATTCACAAGGCGCCCGTGTGTAAATCCTTGGGCTATGAAGACTGGCAACAAGACATTTGATAAGATTTATCCTCACCTTTCAGGGACTTAGTTTAGCTGGAAGACCAAAAAACTACTATGTCAATATGTGCTACATGCAAAATCTGTTAGGCAGGACACTTTGTATGGGTTGCCGTAGGGTTAGGAAAGGCATGCTCTCAGCTGTGGGTAGTGGGATTCTCTAACTCCCAAGTCACATGTGTCTGTTTAAACTGTTACCCCAGTTTCCTAAGTGTTTACTAAGTGAAGTACTGTACCAGAAAAATGAACTACACAGTTCCAGTTCTATACCCTTAGGAAAATCATACCCTCTTTCTGGTCCTTGGTTTGCTTTATCTATAAAATAGGGGGCTGGGTAGAGTTCAGTGATTTAAAACATGGTTTTTAGTTAGTGGGAGCCTTTCTTTAAATGAAACCTATCTGGAAGCTCACTATATAAATGAAATTTTCAGAAGTTGCTTTTTTGGGGTGGAGTGGGCTTGGACATGTTTTATGAAATATAGCACTATTGAGTATCCTGTACTGCCAAAATCTTTCAAGAATAGTTAGCATATATATTCCTGTATTTACATGAGGTACCAAAATGTCTGAGTTGATGCTTATTGCCAAAATTTTTCTTTTACAGCAAGAATAATAACCACTGTCCTGACCACCAATGATCTTACAAGTAAGCAAAGTATTTTCCTGCCCACTTCCTTTTTAAATGGGGTGCTCTTTGTGCCTCCTTTGTGTCCTAGGGTTTAACAGGTTAACTTGGCTCTGTTGGGTTATCAAGTTAGAGGCCCAGGTCTTCATCAGTCACCACTGATAGTATTAAGCGTCTACTTTTGTAGAACCCGGTAAAGAATGTGCACAAGAGTCAATTCCTGTCTTCGTGGGGCTTCCACTCCAGTGGGGGAAATGAACAGTGAAGTCGTCACACAATTGACTACTGAAAAATATTGAGAAATGTGTTTTGAAAGAGGACAGGATGAGCAACCTAATGGGAACCTGATGTAGTTGGAGGGGGCTCGGAAGATGAATTTGAAGGAGACAGACAGAAAGTGGGCAAGACTGTGATGTGACAAGGAACAGCATGTGTGTGAGTCATGAGCAGAGGATGCAGGGCTTAGCCTCAGTACCAGGAGGCCTGCAGTATTAACTAAGCTACACAACAGTGGGGTCTCTTTTGCATAGACCCTTCCTGGGGTGGAGCTTTGGCTCAGAGACCTTCCATCTGGTCAGCGCGTAAATTTGGGCCAAGTAGGGCAAGGGAGACAGGCCTGAGTATTCTCCATTGAACTTGAATTCTCTGCATGGAAAGGGAAGGGCAGTCACTGCATAATTAAGCAACAAAACAAACCAACATATTGAAAATTAAGTTTAGAAGATTGAGAATGTCCTAGTTATGATTTGTTTTGTATCTAAGGTCAATCTGGAGGTAACCTTTTAAAAACAGCTTCGTTTAATTATCTTACAAATATTTTACACCTAACATACATCAAATCTGGTAAACTTATTTATCAGGAGCGTGTTCTTCAAGTCACCATGATTTATTTTTCTAAAACAAAGAGCCACATTTTCATGGTTACCTCGGTATGAAATATACTTTGATGTTTGGGCCAGTTTTTCTTAATTAACAGCACACACTCTACTCGTACCGCTGTTCCTCTACATAGAATCTTCTGAGACACCACGGACTACTCTCAAGACTTAAACATGAGTAAAGGGGTTTTAAGAAGTTGTAACATTCCCTGTCAGCCAGAGCCCGATTCCTCCAAATTAAACATTTAAGAAAAGTTATTATCCATGAAGTCTGGCCAAGTGACCAATGGTAGTCATGATAGGAAGATCGCTTTTCCAGAACTACAGGGACCCCAAGTTGTTCAAAAGTTCTCATGATCCATGGTTCCAAGTTCCGGCTTTTGGGGTGAAACTTTCATTAGGCTTCTACTTTGAGCAGGCGGTGATTGTGTTTCACAATGTGAAAAGAGTATTTTTAAATATATACTTCTTTCTCTCCTTTTGGCCGACTGCAGTTCTTCTACGTTTTGTGATCATGCTGGCTTTAAATATATGGGTAACAGCTACAGTACTTCGTTACCGGAAGACCATTTCAAAGGCTGAATGATGGATACGTTATTCCTATACACGGTGGATTTCGAGTAACTGAACCAAAGGAAAGAAAACCTTGTTGCCAAGTCAAGGTCATTCAGAAAATTCGAAGCCAAAGGTAGACTTCAGCCACTTGAACACTTGTTTAAAAACACCCACCCACCCACCCCCGCCACCATTAGGTTAAGTTAGGGTTCCGATACCTGCAGTTTTGAGGTTGGTGGTGGATGGCGACTGTCCAAGCCCATTTTGAGATTGCCTGGACCCTTCAAGTCATCATTAAGTTCTCTCTAACACGCTAATAGAGCTAACTAATTTGTTTTTCGGCTTTCAGCATCTTTTCCGAAATCCTCTCCACAGCACACATGAGCATGGATGGAGTGGAATTTTGCTCCAAGTCTTAAGTGGAACTGTAATAAATTACCAGGGTTCACTTTCTGGGACTAACGTTTCATTGTAACACATATATAACAGGATGGCCTTATTGTATCACAATACAGTTGTTTCTCCTTAGGTTATAGCAGGTACATCAGGGCAAGCAAAATTATAACTGGCTTGACTTCATATACCAAAGCAGTCCTTTAATTCCATACTGTGCCTTTAAGTAACTCGTAACAAAAGGTCCTACTGGATGCAATCTGTTTAGGAGGCAATCCCAGGGACTGTTCTGATTCCAGGGCAATGCCACACCTACACCATTAGCATCATTAGAATTAGGTACAAAATACATGACTGTTTTGTGTATTGCAAATACAAATCATAAAGGGTATTGCTGAGTTCTACCAAGTTCTTACGGATTTTATTCTTGTTATAGTATTCTGAACCGTTAAGATTGGACAGTGCATTTTCAGATAAAAGTTTATAAACTCTAACATTTAAAAACTTTCTTTCCCTTTGTAATCAAATGGCATTATTCTGGTATATGCAGTAAGTAAATGTTTATTAGAAAAGATTTTAATTTCCTATGTAAAATAAATTTTCATATTTTTAACTGATGAGTCTTAAAATTGGGTGTTAATGTGATTAGTTTTAAGTTATGTAAAGTGCCGTTTTTAAGAAGAAAATGATGATTAATCCTTTTAGAATTACTGCTTGGGACCAGCAGGAAGAGAAACATGTTATCGAAAAACAATCATTTCATTCTGTAGCTTTTTAAACCATAGTTGTCATTTCTTTTAAATCCAAATAAATTTTTTATCATATGCAGATCATTAGTATAAATACAAATTATGTGATTCTTAGTCCAACACTTTATTTAAATATACTTTATTAGTACTTTATCACTGTTTAATACAAGCTTGTCCAACCTGCGGCTCAGAGGCCCCACGGCCAGGGTGGCTTTGAATGAGGCTCAAAACAAATTTGTAAATTTCCTTAAAACATGATAAGATTCTTTTTTGTTAAAGCTCATCAGCTATCGTTAATGCTTATGTAACATAACGCATTAGGTTAATGCAGTGTGGCCCAGAAAAGCCAAAAGACTGGACACCCTGGTTTAAATCAACTCCTTTAAGAATATACTTGCATTATCTTAGATGAAGAGTTCTATGTTTTTCTGCTTCAGGAGGGAGGGGAACAGACATCTGAACTATTCCAGGTCCAGGTATTCTACACACATTACCGTATTTAATCCCCTAACAACCCTGTAACTACAATCTCCATTTTACAAATGAAAAAATACTAAGGCTCAAGAGTGAATATCCCAGATCAGATAGCCAATAAGTATCCTGGAAAATAATCCACTGGTAACCAGAGAAATGCTTTCTAGAAAACACCTGTCAGCACCCTAGTCCTGAAAAAACAGGTACCTGCCTCTTTTCCTTAATGATATTGTGGGTTTGCCTGCCCCTTAAGACACCAGAATCATAGATATCTATACTCCTGGCCGAAATTCTCTATTTCGTACTTCTCTGTGAACTACGTGACAGCAAAACATTAACAAGCCTGTAAGCTTAGTTATGACTTCTTTGCTATACTTTGTAACCACCTTTTAGGGAAGGCAAATTTGCGGGGGGGGGGGGGGGGGAATTTTAGGAAGTTGTAGCATTCTAGGAGTATTTCACAGGAAAAGTATGAACATGCTTACAAATTAATTTATTTATTTTTTAATATAAAAAGCAGGCATACAATACAATTACATTACTACAAAGATGCAACAAATTTTAAGAAAAAAAAATTGGGGAATATGCCTTTTGTTCAAAGGGGACAGCTGATCAGGTATTTATGATTATCTAAACCATGCAGTTTATAACTTATTACGATTCCAAACAAAACTCATTACTATGGAAAAGGGAATAAGGAGAGGCCCCCAAGCATAATATTCAGCACTGTCACACAGTGCTAGTCTTCAAAGTGCTTTACAATCGGCTGCGGAGTCTTCACAACGCAGGGGCAGGGGAAGCCTCCTTCCACGGGGGTCAGTAGCAGTGTCAATCAACACAGACTGAGAAACTGAAAAGGGACTTGCTCTCAATGGACTTTTAAAAACATGTTTCTCAAAGCATGTTTCCACGCAATAACAGAGTGTCTAAGTTTCCCTATTTTACCACCAGAAGCCTATAAAAATAGATTAACGATAGCAGCATAACTTCTTAAGTTGTGGTTTGGCAACCCAGACTGTTAACTCTAGCTCTGGTTAGTTTTCAAAACACTAACCTTAACTTTAGATTTATTGATATACATATCCTTTGGAGCTAGAGCCTTTTAAACTTTCAAATAGATTTAAAAAAAAAAATTCTTGCTCCTTGATAGCATTTTTAAAAAATTAATCTTTTCAAAAATTCACTATACACTAATTTTCAACAGTAATACCGGCACCAGTTTTCCTTCTACTTCTGTCTCACTATCCCCACAAAAGTAAAAAAACCAAACTAAGAAAATCCCACTATTCACTACTTCTTAGTTCTCAATAGGAGGTATTTATGGCTCTAGGAGAAATCAGGTGTGAAGAAATAAGCAACTTTTGGTCTTATATTTATCTTGGAAGCTTTGGAGCCACAAGAAAGAGAAGCTGGCACAAAATTGGGTTGTTAAACCAAATCAAAATCAGATTTAATGAGTAGTGGGACAAAAACATTTTGACAGGTGCATGTACTCATTCATGTATGCACATGAAACCAACAACAGGGTAAAAGCAAATTCTTACCCAAGGTCAGAATGTTTTATTAAGCATATTTCTATTAGTGGGACAAACAACCTTATAAGCAAACCATGTAATGTGAAGAGAATCTCCATGGGAGAGATTTTTTTCACTCCTTAGAATATCTGCCCCCCTAAATTCACATTAATCTTCCTTGTATAGTTGTATCACACCATGATTCTCCATATTCTCTATAACATATACAGCATTCAAAATTTAAACTTTTGCCATTTTTACTCAAATATTTCAATTACTCATGTGTAAACTTCAAATTATTTCACCTTAATAAAGTTTATTAAAAATATATATATATATATATATATATACTCTCCAATTCAGAATAATATGATAGAACCTCCCATAGTGTAACAAAATCTTTACATAAAATATTAATTCAGTCTCCTTTTAACAAGTCTAATGAATGGAAATACTTATTCTATATAAATTTTATATATTTTTCATTTTGTAATCTTACTTTATAAAAAAACAGCCATGCCCCCAAACCAGAGCTGCAGCCAGCACATGAGCGACACAGGCTGGGCCGTGTCAGCATAACCAGATGCAGTTCCGGACATCAGTAGGCCAACACCACTTTTTCCACAAGAGTATCTACAATTGGGGATCTAACTCTTTAAAAATCTCCACAATGACCCTAGAGAGAATCAATGTTAAAACATCTTACCTCCTTCATCGAAATATTGGATAATGTATTTCCATGTCACTCCAAACTGTGTATGCACATAAAGAGACTGGCAAGACCACATCACTTTTTACTTGATGCTTATCACTGATGCATACTGTAGTAATACAAAGCATACACTTTGTGGGGTGATGAGAAATACAGCAGGAATGACCCTGCATAAACTTTAGTAGCACTTAAAAATAAAAAGCAAGTTAAGTGCCTCTCAGGCAACTTTTTCTCCATCACTAGTTTTCAGACCCCAATACTGAAATATTGCCATACACAATTGTGTGTTTAAGGGATCACATTTAAATATTTAAAATATATGTACAATATGTATTCATTTTCTTAATATTTGAGATAGTTTTTTAATGTTGAGTGTGAAATGTAAAACAGTCACAAATGTCTTTACCAGAAATAAAAACACATCTAGGACAGTCATCAAATTCAAAGCAAATATTTCATAATCACACACTAATACTGAGGTCTGTAAAAAGGGGTTGGATGAATAATAGCTATACATAAAAGATATATTAGTTCCAAATACTATCTATTATTGTTTCTATCACCAATACAAAAAAAAATTGTTATACAATCAAAATAGGCTGACATGATTATGTGTAAAAATAGTGCACTATTTCTCTTCTGCAAAGCAAACTTGCATCCTAAGAGTTGGTAAACACTTGTTCTTTTTTTTTTAAATACAGAAAAAGGTTGAGACTGAAAAAAATTAACTTAAGGCATTCAAAATGGGTAAGGTTGTCTATCATGAAGCTTTAGGAAACTGAGTTAGGTTCAAACTTTTTTTACAGTAACTGCTTAAACACGAGCATGCAGCTCCATCAGGTACACACAAATGAGAGATATGAACCCCAACCTTATGGCTTTATACAAGTGCATAGTTGCAACTGTAGCTAAGTATGGTATCTGATTAACGCGTATAAAAAATAAAGTGGGAAGTTAAAAAAACCCTCTTGCAGTCAGTATTACAGTACTGTATGTGTGTGTATAATGGTCGCTTCTTAAAGACGCAATCTGTATCACTGTAGGGGAACCCAGTCCCAGATTCTTCTGGTAAATGTGCTGGTGAAATCTCTGTTGACGCTGAAAAGATGGTTTCTTTAAACTTTCTCTTCTCAGTCCATTTGTGCAATGTAGTGTAAATGACTGCCAAGAGAGCTTACGGGAACAAGTTTGGAAGAATTGCATCTGATGTTCTCACTCTATGAACCAGTCACTGTTGATGGTTCAACTTGTTACCCCAAAAGAGCCCAGAAAATCTCTCCAAGATTTAAAATTTATATTGCAGGAATAAAGGGAGTGTGTATGTGTGTGTATCAGTCTCTCAGGGAAATACACTTGTTAATAAATTTTGGGCCATCACATTTCAGTCTTAAGTGGAAGAATATGGTCATCATGAAAAATGACTGCATTCACAGAAGGCAGTTAGCTGGAACAAAAGGAAAAATAAAGTTAGTTGAGACAATGAAATAACTTAATTGTTAAATTCTTAGAAAAGGCATTTCACATACTTCATTAAACTATCTAGTAGTATTCCAACTATTAATACTACACTTTTAATACCTAAACCATGCATGAACATTTATTGTATTACTTATTTTTAGGTACATGCAATTATATTCTTATTTATTATTTTCTATATTGGCTACACACGAGTTTTAATACAGTTAACTGGCTGTCAGGATTAGCCCGAGTAACTCATGTGAATGTAAGTTTAATATCTGCTAGCTCCCTCATGTAGCTGAAAGAACAATGGGCTTATTTGACTATTTGACCCTTAGCCAGTTTTAAAATCTATGAAATGGGAACATATACATTGTTGGAGTAAATATATGTAAAAATACTCTGTATATCCTGGTTATCAATACATTCCCAATATTACATGATTTAAGTATGTTTTGTAATGTGCTTATTACTTAGGTTAAGATGGGCCTTCCTTTAAATCCATTCCACGTAAAAGGTTTAACTCAAGAGGTTCAATTTTCATTCAAATCTCCTTCAGCCACTATTAACAAAACTATTTTACATTTTCTAAAAGCACAAGAACTTTCACAGCATATCATTAGCATTCTTCAGCAAGAGTAATATTAAATTTCCAAAAAGCAAACATTTCACAGCATCACAAAGAAAACCAGATCAGAAACAACTATTTCACAGCACTTATTAGACCTTCAAAGTTTTTATGGTTTCAGTTCTTGCAAGTTAGAAAGAAGGAAAGAGGAGGGAAGAAGGGAGAGAAGAAGAGAGGAATGGAGGAAGAAAGGAATCCCATGCTATGTTCACAAACTAATACAGTTGTAGGAATTTGAAAACACTATAAATTTTACTTCTCTAAATATGGCTTATTTGGAATGAACAGAAAGTACCATAATTAGTTATTTTTGTTATTACTATGTTTCATTCCTAAGATAAAAAATTGTAATTCCAACCATATTGAAAAATATATAGCCAATAAAGAATCTGAACATAGCATTTCATTTATACTTAACATAAATATTTCAGTTAGAAACTTTTCTGAAAACTACTTTTCAAATATATACTATTAAAGACTTAATAAAATTTCAAAACTCATCAAAAATAATGAAAACCCAGAACAAAGCACATGCGCTACTTGAAGTACTACAATAGCTCATCTTTCATTTTGTGATTTACCCCATTATTTCTTCAGAAATCAAAAACATCGTCACCATCATCACCACCATCAACATCATCAAATGACCAATCCCAGTCTTTAAAAGCCAAATCAAGCAATCTGCAATGGGAGGTTTGCAAATTTATACTCTAACACTCTTTAGAAATAGCAGTTTAGCATATGCTGTCATCTAGAAATCATACTTTTAATGTGCTATATAAGCATGTTAACTTTCCCTTCATTGAAAATAACATGGCTCAACTATGCAGGAAGCACAGGGAAATCTTTACATATAAATGTATATAATCACGTTGATCAGGTATGCTTTCCAGAATATCAGAGAACTGAAGACAGACAATATTTGGGGATAACACACACTCTTCTCCTGACAGGTCCCAGACAATATAACCATCCTGATGTTCAGTTTGATGTGAGAATTATAAACATTTGTTAACATTCACTTCACAAATGTGCCCAGATCGTCAGCTCACATTTTTCTAGAATAGTACCGTAAGTCCCAGTATAAAAGGGGAGCAGCAGTTAAGAATGTAGATTGCTCCATTCCAGCAGGATCCTACTTGCTCAATGAGTCAGTCACCAACAGTGACTAACTACAGATGTATGAGCAGCATTAGGAACTCATCTTGGCTAAATAAGGCAGACTTTAAAGCAGGAGTATATGTGGTCATTTCTTCCCAATCAATAACCTAATATTACAATCATCTTTATTTTAGAAAATAGGAGTAACTTTTTCATGGTTTACAACTGTGAATCAACTTATGCCAAGGAACTCATCTGGTCCACAGTCATCTGTGATCACTGTCAGTGGTTCTTGAACTTTATTGTATGATTTCCTCAATGCATATTCCCAGGACACATCGCAAGAGATTCTGATATAATTGCATGGAAGGAAAGGAGGGCAAGGATTTGCATTTTTTAATTAAAACACTGAGATGAGTTTCAATGCCACTGGCTGACTTTGAGAAGCACTGACAGATTAAGTTGATGGATGATTACTCTAATTTATAAGTAAATAAATCAACTCAAATTATTCTATTTCAAAATGTGCTAAATGCAAAATGATATCTGAGGAAACACACAAACTTATAGTTGTTAACTGGTATCACAGCCTAGCATATACTACTCATTTTTCTAGGCTTACATATAAATAGTAATTTAGCTCACTTCAACTCTGCTGCATGGGAGACTGAGATCAGATAAGGCCTTCTTGGATGTCCAACCCCCAATTTTAGCATACTTAATGAAAAATCTGCATTTCAATCCCAAAACTTTCAAGTGTGTGCAAAATGTGTACCTGTGTCACAATCTTCAAATTTCATAAGTCTAATCACTAGGCTACTCATGTAGTGCATGAGAATTCTTCCCTTAAAACAAGCTTGTCCAACCTGCAGCCCACAGAGGTCGCACGTGGCCCAGGATGGCTTTGAATGCGGCCCAACACAAGTTCGTAAACTTTCTTAAAACACTGAGATTTTTTGGCAGTTTTTTGTTAGCTCATCAGCTATTGTTAGTGTATTTTAGGTGTGGCCCAGGACAATTCTTCCCATGTGGCCCAGGGAAGCCAACAGGTTGGACACGAGTCCCTCATTTCCTTCCAGCCATCTAATTTGTCAACTTCAGAAGTCTTGCTTTGGGAAAGCCGGGACAGCTCCGTGGGTTGAGCGCTCACTTTGCAGCGCCGGGGACCGGGGATCGAATCCCGGCCCCGGCCCGTGCGGAACCATATGCTGAACTGGGAGCTCCCCTAGTTCAGTTCTGTCTCTGTCTCTGTATCTCTCTCTCTCTCTTATAAATAAATAAAAATATATTTTAAAAAAAGACTTGCTTTAACTTGGTTTCTTCCCTCCATTTTCTTTGTCATTACTTTAGTGGAGGATCTCAATGAAGTCTAAGCATACCAATCTCTTGTTGAGAGACAACTTCCACAGAATAGCGTACCTGGTCCCTTCGACTCCGGCTCAGTTTTCTTTCCAGTGTCATCTTCTATCACTCCTGCCAGCACCCTCTCCCCACCCTCACCCACAAGACATTACGAACACGCAAGTAATTCTGCCCGCATAGCACCTCTGTACATAAATAACACTTTGCCTAGAATTGTCTTTTCCCTTATTTCTTTGCCTGGAAAATTACTGAACTTCCTATTTGTTTTGTTTTTTCTTTTGAGACTTTTGATGCCTCCAGGCGGAATTCTCCATACTTTCCTCTGTTCCCCCACAACACTCATATATGCATCTATTATAAACATTTTAAATAGTACTGGAATTATGTGCTCGACTGTCTATCTCTTCCATTTAATCAATCAATCACTTCAGGCCTGTGAAACACTGCCAAAGATTGCTTCAGAAAGGGTACGTTTGATTTTGAGTTATACTAGAGAACATGGAGTGCCCATTTCTTTACATCTCACCAATACAAAATTTCTTATTCCATACCACTCTGGCAGGTGAAAATGGTTTTAACATTATTGTTTTAATATCTTTGCTTAATAATCAGGTTTATCACTTTTTCATATTTTTTGGCAATGCCTGCATGCTCCTCACTAATTTTCATATTGGGAAGAGGCAATCACCTTTTTCTTTATGATTTATATAAGAATTCTATACACAACACTATATATTGCAAATACATTGCATTTTTAAAAATTTTAAATGCTTTAAGTTTTGGTTAGTCAATCTTTGACTTTGTTTTTATTCTTAGGAAGTTATTCTTTAATTCAAGGTCAGATACATATTCACCTATTCATTTATGGATCATTTTTGACACTTAAAAGTTGTATATAACTTCATTACTTTTTGTCAAATAATTACTGTTAATTTTCTCATATTTAGAAATGGAAAAGAACAAAGATAAGATAATGATGACATAATAGCTCTCTCCACTCTTAAGTTTTTATGGTGTTGGCAAAACTTCATTTCTTAACTGGATAAATGAGATTTTTTTGCATTTTTGAGTTACACTTTTAAATATTATATTACATATTACATTATAAATACTAGCTTAAATATTAAAAAAAAGATTTTTAAAAGAAAAATAAAGAGAAATTTCTTTAGCAGAGACCAGTATTTGGCATTGGAACAAATTAGGATCTCCCCAAACCATCTTAATCAAAACTCAGCACTACTGTTTACAAATTTCCTACTTTTATAGAATAGTTATTTTAATTCAAAATTACCAAGAAAATATTTCTGTAGAGTAGCATTTCTACATGTTTTATAAACTGTCCACTCAGTTCTACTTGTATTGATGTGAGGCAGTGGAGTACTGCAGTTGAGAATGAAGAATCTGGAACTAGACTCAGGGGATCTGAACTCAGGGCTCTGCAACTTATCAGATGTGTGACCTTTTTTAGTTTCATCTTTAAATGGAGACATTAATCCCTAAAGCACAGGATGGTTATGGGATTAGAACAGTTAAAGCTTTCAGAAGGATGCCTGGCATATGCTCCCCAAAACCGGTTTTTATATAGTAACAGCTAACACTTAACACTTAGTTAACTATTACTTTAAAACACTTCACTAGAGACAAAGGGAAGTGCTGAGAAGAGAATGAAGAGCAGAATCAGAACCAAGAATGTCACAGAAGCCAAAGGAAAAAAATGTAATGGTGCAGCTGTCAACAAAACAAAGACACTGATACAAAATTTTAAAAAGTTAGCTACATATATCGTATAATGTTTCTATACACACACACACACACACACACACACATATACATATATACATATAATAGCTAACAAGCCACACATTTGTTTTAAGAAGATACCATGTGAATTAGACTAAAGCTATACTGACTAGCGCTAACACTAGTATTAAACACAAATGAAGAGCTAGATATTAAAGTACCGCTGCTACACCAGAAATTCTGTTCCTAAATTTTCTCGGATGATCCTTTTGCAGCTCTACCTACATTTCTATATGGGAATATGTTATAAATCAGCAGAATATTAAAGGCCATGTTACTCAGTGTCAGACTGTATGCACGTGACCGATTAAGGAGCCCTGCTCTCTAACAGTTCAGCCAGGTAAGCATCTGTGGTGACGGGCACTCACTCTTCTAGAACAGGCCAATTTTTCCTGGCCTGTTGGTTTTCCCTTGCTGAGTTAAAAATGCACCTCTCTTGTGTGGTCTTGTTCTAATACATCTTTCAAGGAAAAGTACTTTATACTTTTATCTTTATTGCTACTTACGATCTTCCATCCTTTCAAATCTTCAGAAAACTAAATATTAGGCTGACCAGATGTCCAGTTTTAAATGGGACAGAAGACAATGGTACTGTCCTATTTCAAATGGTATGAACAGTCAGCTTAGTGTTACTGGGCTAAATTCAAGATGTCAGTAGGCTGACCGTATATAATGTTTGTAAAGGTCAGCCTACTAAATATCCTTAGTTTCTTCACTTGCTACATTTGTGATAATTTTTAAATGACCCACTACTACCTCAGATATTTTCTTCTGTATATCCTCTAATTTGTGCATGCTACTTTTAAAATGTGACACCCAAAAATAGAATGCAAGGCGTAGGGTGAGTTATGTAAGACAGACACAGATACGCTTTTATGAGTTAATGAAGCAATGGAGGCATAGATGTTAAAACAATGGAAATAATGTTGCAGAGGCCTAATAAAATACAAAATTGTATTTTAAATGTGTCCATCTTTATTACATCTAAAATTTCAAAGAGCATTATTAGATAAAAAAATTTTCACAAAAATGCCCTATATATTTTAGTTAGTTTTGCTATTAGCTTTACCTACATGCACAGTTGTGAGAAAGAAATCCCTATTACTTACTGTTGCTATGTAAAATGTATTAAAAATCAATGGAGAATGATTCAAAGGGCAGGGCCAGAACTAAAATAAAACAAAAAGTAACAAAAATCAAGAGTAAAGGTGATTTCAGATAACCATAGTGCTGAATTGGGGGTTGGGGAGAAGAGAAGCAAGGAAAGTATCTGTGAAGTCAGCGAACATGAAAACTGTTATGTAACTGAAAATATGCCTCACTTTGAAAATTGCTTCATAAAGTACCGGTAAGTCTATGTGTCATTGTCTGTAGTGAAATCATTAACTTGTCAAATAGCACAAAAGAATAAAGCCTATCAAAAGGACTGGAATTCTTATAGCTAGTCCTGAAACTAAACACATTATTTGCCCTTCTAGAGTCTGAATTAAAAAAATATTTAAAAAATAATACCTAATCTACTCCATAGGAGTATTTTAAAGGTCAAATAAGAGAATATATAAAAAGTTAAATGAGAGAACAATATATATGGAAGCACTTCAGAAGCTGTAAAGCATGATATATTGTAAGGTAGCATTATGCATTAATAGCATTATGCATTAATCTATAATATTAATGCTAGAAATTTAATAAGTTTTAGATGTTCTGCACATGGTACAAGTAATGATCTTCAGTGTCTCTGAATTCCTAAGTTTTTTCGGCTTAATTACTATCATATAATCACTAATTTTGTACGCTTTTAGCATACCTCACACAAAAATGCAACATTTGCACTGCTGAAACATCAATTCTACCTTTGTCATTCTAAATTATTTCCCTGAGATATTAGTTTCAAGAAAAGTTTCATATAAGATATTTGTGGTGGTCAGAATGAAAAGCTTTCTGATAATACAGCCAATGCACATCATTATTCATATACTGAAGGTCTTGTGTCAGGGAACAGAAAGGATACCTGAGATTACAGACCTGGGCCAAGTATATACTTTATCCTCTAGCTAACCAAATCTTCATGATTGTCTAAATGAATAGCTATATTTACAAATGCTGTAGTATCTAGTAAGCCAAGAAATGGTGTTTATGAATCAAGAATTAAAGTTCTATAATGTAGCCACATAAAAATGGCTCCAAAAAAATGTTTTTGTGCATTAATGATCATCTCTGAATTTGTTCCATATTCCCAACTCTACTGCCATTACAAAAAATGTCCACTTTACCCATTAGCTAATATCTACATTTTTAAAGCTTATCTATGTAGGGAGCCAGTGCGGAGCCTGAACGGAAAGGTTTCGGGGGGTCTTGATGGCAAAGCCTTGGTTCCCTGGGCCTAACAGGAGGGACTGGCCTGGGGCCTTGATGGCAAAATTTTGGTTCCCCCCTTTCATCTCCCTCAGGGGGTAGTTGGGTGATTAGATATAGAAAAATGTATACATATAGCTTCGCATGAAGGTCAGACAGCTGGCACCAGGTGTTAGATCATAGGCTGTGGGATGAAAAGAATGCACAGGAGAGGGTCTGCATGTTCCTGATAACTGCCTGCGCTGTACTTCAGTTAATGAGTAGTTTTTGCTGTGGTTGAAAAACTCCTTTTTTTGTCTTTCCTTGCTCCTTGTAATGATGTGAACCTTGGCTATATAAGTGATTGAATAAAGCTATTTGGGGCTGCTCCTATTGAGGACAGTCGGCAGATCATTGGGTCTGTCTTTAATTCCCACCGCTCGAACTCAGGGACTTCGTTCAGCCAGGCTGGTTCCTGGAAGATCTATATTGTTCTTTAAATCAAAGATAAATTATTATTTTACACTTACAGATTTGAATTAAGACTTAAGAAAATTTCAGTCCTGCCTCCCATGTCATATAACATAAAAGAGGTTTAAGAGGTTTGCAATGTTAAATATGTGTACCTGACACTTAAAAGGTCTGTGTGTGTATCCTGTCTACTAAATCACTAAATTAGTTAATGTGCTTATAAAAATCCTAAAATGTTATGGGTATATATATGATAAAATGAGCCCTTCATATATTTTTGGTTGAGATCAATATTATGTGCATGATTTAATAAATACATTTATATTACGTTCATCTGAATCAATGAATGAGACATGCAACGCTAAAATAGTTTCAAACATTTGGTATTCCATGGTTCATTAAAGTACCAAGCAGAGGAAAACTATAATTAGAATAATTTGTAGTTTGAATATAAATAGCAAAATGTTCCCAAAACACACTTTAATTTTTACCACAATTTTATTTGTTACCTCGGTTTGTTCGGGGCAAGCTGTCGACTTGGCCGTCTAATAGACTGGTTTTGCTGGATCTTCATTGATGTTCTAGGAGATGACCGTGCAAAAGGGTCTGGAGCTGGAGGCTTTTTAGGTATCTTTTTCACCAACCGACTAACCCATTTTTGCTGTTCTTCTGTAGAATTTGCTAATACCAACAGATTCTTTGCAGTTGAAATATCATAATACACTATAAAGAAATATTTGAAAATAATTAATGTGTTTAAAATGGTATGAACATAAACAATATTAATGAAGCAAGTAATGTACTATTTACCTTTGCAAGGTGCTATAATCTCCTCCTTTTTATCCATGTGATCTTTGTGACATTTAATATGGCAGCGCCGGCACTCTAAAGCAGGAGGAGGCTTGAACATATGCCACAATGGCTTCATACAAGCCTCACAGTTGGTTGGAAAATGATACAGAGTAGGAATAAATTCATGCCCCTTGTGGCAAATATAATTCGATTTTTCTCCCACTGGCTCCACTGGAAATTCTTGCTCCTTCTTACTTTCTCCTTCATTGGCATACAGAATCTATGATAACAAAGAGAACAATGAGTGATTTCTAAACATGCTATTTTCAAGAAGTAACAATTCTTATAGTGTAAATAAAATTAAATTAGCCTAAATTATTCAACAAGAAGAAAATAAATCTGACATTCAAATATCAGTAAGTTGGGTCTCATCCAGAGCTTATATGAGAAAGGTCATTACACTGTCATTCTGGCGCACATTTCAGAAGAATCCATCCTGTCCAAATGGTGCCTTTTTTTCTCCATATCTTAATATGTTTCAGCGATTTTATGAGAATAGGCCAGCAAAAGGTAAATTTGACTTGATGGGTATTAGAAAGTCTTTCTGGGAGTGTTCAAAATAATCACCTGAAGAGATATGCCAATTATATGACTTGATGCTTTATGACTCTCAAAAACAGATAACTGGGGTTAACTGCAAACGCAGCTTTCAAAAGATTTGTGTTTGGAGAGTTGAAGAAAGGAAAAGCAGAAAGGATATATGATAATCTCCAAATAAATAATAAGCATCCAGAAAATAACTCCCCCATTATATACCAAGCACAATGACTATTACATAGGAGGAACTCAGTAACTAATGGTTGGTTTGACTAATCTTAAAATGCAAGTAGCTTTCTTAAAAGGAAAAATTCGGATTCACTTTTAATTGGAAGTAAAAGGGTACTGGGTGCAAAATTTAACTTCATGAACAACTTTTTAAATTTTCTATAGAGCTGAGCAGAAAAGCAGAACAGGAGAATGTTTATGCTTTAAAAATGTCACAGACAGGGAAAGTTGGGGTGGTTCAGCGGGTAAAGCGCTCGCTTTGAAGCCCCGAGGACCGAGGATCGAATCCCGGCCCCGGCCCATGCAGACCCACATGCTGAACTGGGGTGTGCCCCCAGGTCAGTTCTTGCCGGGACCTATGTGGGAGGTTCCCGGCCCAGTTCCTGCCCTGTGCAGCCCCGCGCCCGCCTGTGGAGTGAAACTATATGGAAAACTAATGTCAACTATGGAGACTGCTCTGGGCCCTCCCCCTTCTCTCTGTCTCTCTCTGTCTCTGTTTCTCTCTGTCAAAAATCAATAAAATAAATTAAAAAAAAAAAAAAAGTCACAGACAGCGTTGAACAAAAGAAGAAAGGCCAGCAACAAGATATAAACACACTATAGACTTTAAAATGTAAAATGGAAAGAGGAATAAAGATGTAGCCAAACAGAACAGGCAGAACCACATAAGAATGAACCATCTTCAAATGGAACTAAAATCCAAAGGTAATCTGAAGATGGCAAAGTGTAAGAAAATTCAATGTCATGTCACACTAAGAATCTCTGAAAGAGAAAAAAACAAAACCAACCAACCAAATAATAAAATAAAACTATGTTTACCTGAAATATCCTTGGAATTTCTTTAGCATCTGCTCTATATACATCTGTCTGTGTAACTGGTCGGACATGGAATAACTTGCTATAAAAGATTTTTTTTAAAGAAATAAAATATTACCAAAAGATCAAGTTATTTTGTAATTTGCAATTACATTAGTTAAAACTGACTGCTTTGACCCATGTTAGAAGATCAGAGAATATCTTACTCTATTGATTCAATTACTCCTTGAGATTTTGAGAACATTTTGATAATTCAGAAAATTTTCTAATTAGCTTCAGAAAACAACATAAAAAAAGACCCATGAAACAAAGGTCTTTTGGCTAACTCTATATCCCAGACTTTCACCTGTATGAAGCAAATATGAGAAAATGTAACAATAGTACAGTAGGAACTATACTACATGAGTAAATACATATACCAATGAATAATATATGAGGGCTGTCTGGAAAAAATCCAGCCATTGTCAATGTAACAAGAATGGGATACTTTCTGGACAGCCCTCGTATTGCACTAACTTGACAAAATAATGTCATGTTATTTTCTTATACTTAAAAAAATATCAAGTTTCTAAGTATTCTAATAAAAACACTTACTCTATATCTAAAACCATGTAAGGATTAGATTGTTCTTTATCTTGTTCACTGTCATAGAAAAGAATCTTCTTACTGCTTACAATCACATACTGTTAAAAAGAGGGAAGAAATTAAACAATGATTAAAGTCAATATATATCTTATTTACTTTGAAAATAAATTCTATATTTGCAATCAAAATACATAAAATACTTAGGCTAAATAACTAAAAAGTTCTTAATATATCCTTAGAAAAGTCTTCCTTAAATTTTGTTTGTATATAATTTAAATAAACAAATTGGGAAGAAAATGAATTCAAACATTTTTTGGACTGATTTAGCTTAAAGAACCAATAGCAAGGTAACCTGATTGCTATGGCTTAAATGTTTATGTTCCCCTCAAATTCATATGTTAAATCCTAGCACATAAGGGAATGTAGTTAGGAGGAAGTGCCTTTGGAAGGTGACTAGGTCATGAGAGCAGAACCCCCTTATGAATGGGACTTTCATAAAGGGGTTCCAGAGAGATCCCTAGCCCCTCCTACTATGTGAGGACACGGCGGGAAGTCTACAACCAAGAGAGCCTTTCTTCACCAAAGCCCAACCATGCTGGCACTGAACTTCCAGCTTCCAGAATTATGAAAAGTAAGTTTCTGCTGTTCATAAACTACCCAGTCTGTGCTACCTATTGCTATTTTGTTATAGCAGCCTGAATAGATTAACTATAAGACATTTATCAAAAATGAACATAATACAACCAATACAATCTATAATCATAGCAATAGAGAAAAAGAAATAAATGGGTCTTTCTGTCATATCCAGAGGGTGTTTTCCCACTGAAAAAGCAAAAGCACATAGGTCAACAGCCTTCTATTTTCCTAGTGTCTAAACCTGCCTTATTAATACGTTAAATGACAAAATACTCCTTTTTTTTTTTTAATAAAGATACATAAAGTCACATCATTCCAAGTCAGGAAGTGCAAACAAGTTATATCTCAAAGTTCAAGATATACAGTATAAATATCTTATACCTACAAAAGTGAAATGGTTATAGCTAAACCAAAAGCAAAGCAAAAGAAATACATCCAAAAATACCAGTTACCTTTCTAACCCATCCAAATTTCTTAGTGTTGTTTCTTACAGGTAATGAAAGCCATCCCTCTAGTCTTGATTCTATAAATAAGCACAAGAAATGGGTATAAATATCACAATTCTAAGAAAATGAGGAATTTAAAAATCACAAAACAAATCAAATATGCTCTTCAGAATGTATCATTGCGTATTATCTAGGAAATAATAATGATGCAGGATCAGTATAAGCAAGTTATACAATGCAAAACAAAGTCCAGGTTATATCACATTGCAAATATATATTCTATAGTTTATAAAGTAAGTCAAATGCCCCTTTGAGTAAACTCATGCATTTGCAAAGTTCAGCAGAAAAGTTGCAAAAAAGAGAAGCAGCTCACTGATACACCTGTATTTGAATCCTTTATTTTTCCTCTGGAAAGAGGCCTAACCATAGACATACTGAACATTTTTTTTAAAGAGAAAACATTTTAAGTGAGTAATTACATGTTCAGAGAAAATAAACTTTTAGAATGACCACAAAATGAAATAAAATTGTGTAAATTACAAATCAAATATGATCAATGAGTAGCAATATAACTAAAAGACTTCTAAATTCCAAAACATCAAAATCAGATGTTCAACAAAGGAAAATGAATCCTTAGAATTTGTGCTACTGTCATCTGATCAGTATCTTTAAATGAAATAATTAAGTGAAATAAGAATTTTTTGAGGTTATTTTAATAAAAGTAGCTATCACTTATTTAACAACTACATGTCTGTGTTAGATGCTTTACATGAATTTACTTTAACCCTCACAGAAAGGTCACATAGGGATATGTCTCTGGCTCCAGCACCTACACTCTTTCTCACATCAACAACCTTCTAGGCTGTCCATATACTCAACTATATGGACATAGTCCTACAGCAGCTTAAGGGACTAAATCAGATGACCTCTAACACTATGCGTAAGACTGAAATAATTTTATTGCTAAGCTCTGAAACAACTTCAATACAATCACTTATGACTTATATTATATACTGATACATACCTGGGAAGTGTGGTGACAGTGTAAGTTAATATAGTTATTTTACTTTGAATTCAAGTAATAATAGACTAAATTTTACTTTACGTGCAACTGCTCATACACTAATTTGCTATGGCATTCACGGTAACTTTTTCTGTCTCACATTCATTCTCAGTTCTTTCTCTTATGTGTGTATGCCATTGTGTGAAAGAGGGAGGATGGGAAAGAGGCAGGAATAAAGGGAGGAAGGGAGGGAGAAGAGGTATCATTGCACAGGTTTTTTTCTCCTACAGGGATAGTGTCCAAGACACAAAAGCAAACCAACTGCTCTTTCTGCATTCATATCAGCCTGTGAATTTAGATGACCTGAAGCAATCAAATATTTTATATATATATATATATATGTGTGTATATATATACACACACACACACACACACACACACATATATATATACCTTTTTAGATCATACATAATGACATCCACATCCTATCAGGCTGAAGTATGAGCCTTGTACTTGGAGCTGTATTTTCCCCAGTGTAATTCACAACTTGATGCCTATGGGTACATTCTGTGACACTCTTTTGGCTGTCTCTGGTTAGTATCAAGTAGGCTGTGTCTCTAGGCTGATGTCTCCACCTACACTTTGGCTTTTCTTCTTTGGGTCATTGGCAAAAGTGTCCAGATCACATCCTGGGTAGCTCCTACTTGTCCAGATGCAATTTACTAACCAGGGACCACTTTTATCACAAGCAATGATGCTTATAATGTCATGGACATTTATCACCTTATCAGGTTACCAGGAGTGCAAAATGTTTGTACTTATATTAATTCTGTGCTAGCGTAACAATTTTGTGTTTTCCATCTGGCTTCTTCATTTAAACTGTAAGGGCAAATATCGGGTCAAATTGTCTTATACTATCTTTTAAGGCCTAGCAAAATGCTGAGCACATAGCATTTTGTCACTCTTGATATGAAACTTCAGAAAGAATTTCTTCGTGGTTGAAAATGGATGAAATAGGCAGTGAAACCACATGTTCTTAAAGGATATAAAGTACTGAGCCTCATTTCTTATAAGCTGACAAAATAAATCTATCAATTGTAACAGCAATGCTGTGTACAAATAACTTATAAACTATTCATGCAACAGTTTCTTTTTAACTGAGACTTGAGCAACTTGTTAAAGAGTTAGTGAATATTAGTTAATGTTACAAAAATTTTTCACAAGGACTGAAATTAAGGGTAGTGGATAAAACCCAAAGGTGGAAGATTTTCAGGATGTCACCTGTATCATTAGGTTCCGATGAAATAGGTAAATTAGGCAAAGATTCTTCTTCTGAGTCAGAATCAGAGTCAAGAAGCATATGAGAACTGGAAGGCTTAGTGGCAATATTGAGAGAGGTAGAGGAACGTTGGTAGGTGAATGACATGGATTCCATAGTGTGTGACTGAGTGATATGAACTAAACACCCAACATAAAAAAAAGTAAGAATGCAGAAGAACGTTAAGAGAAAATACAATGAAAGCTTAAAGAGAGAGCTATCTATAATATAAAGAGCTAATTTAAATAATTAAATATGTGGAATTTCTTTTGCATTTTTTAATGAAAGTTTTGTCAAAAATCAGTCAGCAAAATAAGGTTCAAGTGTCATTTGAATCCCTACTGCAAGTAAGTTTTTCTTTTAAAGAAATGACATTTTCCCTCAAGAGCAAAGTCAGTCACAGGACTTAAAAACACCGAACAGATTTACACTGAAGAAAAAAGGTTTTAAAATATAAACACAAAGGCTGAAAACAAGTACCTGGAAAGCCATCATCTGCCTCAGCATCCCCTGGTCCACTGCCTATACTCGAACTGTCCATCCCAATATGTAAGGCCTGGAGCTGGGACCGCAGCTGCTCAATGTCACTGTCTTTACTGTCCAGTGTCATCTGCAGTTCAATTCGAATCTGGCTCTCTTCAGCTATTTGCTATGAGAAATTAAATCACATCAAATTAACTGGATGTCATATATCTCATAATTTTGCTTCTTCAAGAACTATTAATAGAAATGTTCTATAACCAATAAAATAAAAGCAGACATGAAAATAATTCTACTTCTTCAAAACAAGTCTTCAATCTAGAGTTCAAAAGGTATTCTTACAGCCTGCATTTCATTCAGTTCTTTCTGATACTTGATCATCTGCTGGGTCAATTTCTCACGTTCTGATTTAAGCTCCATGTGTAGCTTTCTATTCTCCTTCTCTTTTCTTCGCACATCTGTGTCACTACCACGCTTGACAGGTTCTTTTCGATTCATGATCTCAGCCAACTTATTCACAGCCTTAAAAATATAAAAGTAAGTAAGTAAAACAATTATGTTGATGGTTTCTTGGTAACTCACCAGTAGCAAGTTACACAATCACTAATAATGTCCTTTCTTAAACACAGGGCCACAAAGAAATACCTATACTGAACACTGTACCTCCTTCATTAGTCATTACCTTTCTCCAATCTGTACCCTACTCATTTCTTACTCATGTTTTCTGAGAACTGTGATTTAAAATATTTATAGGTTTGATCTGGTGTTACTTTATACCATGTTGAGTGTTTAGTTCCAAGAGAGACTTTTATTAGGCAGATCTTCTTTTATCCCAAAGAGAGTTTTGCAGTGGCATCACATTAATAAAATTCAAGATGTGCAACTACAGAGCAGAGCACTGGGACTCACAAGTATTCATGCTATACTTACATCTAACCATGAGTTGGTAGAAGGTACCTTTTCAGATGAAATGAGCCTCTTTTAGGCTGACAGCAAATGATCATTCTCTACAGCAGGGGTGTCAAACTCAATTAAAACACGGGCCATTTGGTGCAACAGGCAAGATTCACTCGGGCCACATCACATTTACAGAAGTCGCCGGAACTGAGTCAGCGCATTTATACACGCCCACAGGCCCCCAGGAAAGGCACTGGGCCACATGTATACTCATCTTCAGTAGTTAAAGGGTTAACGAGGGAATTGTGTGTACGGTATCGCCTCGATCTCCCCTAAGCGCTATTTTCTTCATAACAATTTTTTCTATTTTAATTTTATTTCAGAGCATTGTAGGCCACAAAAAATTACCTCGGGGGCCGCATGCGGCCCGCGGGCCACCAGTTTGACACCCCTGCCCTACAGCAAGCTTGTCCAATCTGCAGGCCCCATGCAGCCCAAGATGGCTTTGAATGCAGCTCAACACAAATTTGTAAACATTCTTAAAACGTGAGATATTTCTATAAATTTGTTTTTTATAGCTCAGTGATAGTGTATTTTAAGTATGGCCCAAGACAGCTCTTCTTTTTCCAATGCAGCCCAGGGAAGCCAAAAGATTGGACAGCCCTGCTCTATCGTTTCTTAAAAGCAAAATAACAACAAATTACAACAAAAAATTAGGAGAGAATGTGATTCCATATGGAAAAATTAAGAAAAACTTTAATAAACACTGAACTGGGCAATGTTAATCAAATCTAGCGTCTTCCAACCTGGTAAAAATCAGATAATCGTAACTATTCATAAATACTGAAAACTTCAATGACTATTACTGCCAACATGTAATGCTAGAAGTACAATGTAAAAGAGATAATTAGAAAAGATTCAAAATCACATTTAGAGTTTATTGTACATACTTGAGTTTTGAGTGTTCTCTCTGTTAATAGCTGCTTCTCAAATTGTGCTTTAATAGCTGCTGCACTTATCTCTTCATCTTTCAACCTTGAAAGTTCTAAAACATGGAAAAATATACAAATTATATTGATAACTGCAGCCACTAACAACCATTAGGTATATTAAAATAAATTCTTTGTTAATACATACGTTCTTGGGCATCTTTCAATTTGTTATTTAATTCTTCTTTTTCATTTGCAAGATTAGCAACATCACTAGTTAGTGTCCTATTAGTTTCTTCAAGCTAAGAAATTAAAGTGGAATAAATGTCATATTCCAATTTATAAATTTCAGTTATAAAGCAATAATTCAAAATAAAAATATCCTAGAATGTTGATAAACTTGTTTTTCTAGTACATCTATATCTGCACTTCTTAGCTTTTGTGGTACCTAACCAATCTTTATTCTTGAAGAAAATTTTGTTAATCAAAATAGACTTCATATGCACCCCAAACCAAAAAATTGCTCTTCTTTCAAAAATCCTTAGCAATATTTTAATAAAAAAACATTTAATAAACTGAAAAAAACAAATATTATGTAACAAAGCTCTACATTCTGTCATGCAGAATAAACAAAAAAACTGCCACATTTCTTTCAGAACATTATTTTAAAACAGAAAATACAATTTCACTAAAGTTGACATCCTTTTGTATTCTCTCCAAACCTATTCCTATTCTTCCTTCCTGAATGAATTTTTACTGTGAATTTTAAGTTTATCCTTTCCATCCATAATTGTACATTTTTTTTAACAAACATATGAATTATAATATATAGTGTAGATTTATGTGATTTTAAATTGCCCATAAATAGCATCATGCTGTATTTATCTTTCTGTAATTGTTTTCACTTGATATTATATTGTGAATTAAGTTAGTATGTACAAAGACCTAATTAGTTTAACTGATACAGTAATTTCATCTTCTACTACATTTCATTTATCTACTCATTCATCTACTGATAAGACCTTAGAATTTTTGCTACCACAAACATTTGTTGCTAAGAGTATTGCGCCTGAATTTTTCTAGCATATTTATGCTAATGTGTACTTTCTTCAGATAACATATTTAAAATTTACTGAAAATTTCCATATTCTTTACTATACTATGCTGTGCCATACTAAAACTACATTCTTCACAGATTATAAGAACGTCATTTTTCAGACATCCTTCAAATATTTGAAACTGGTCAAGATACTGAATTTCTGCCAATGTGGTGGGTATAAAATGGTATTTCAAAGTTATTTTACGTAGCCCTCTCCTAAAGAGGAGTGAGGTTAAGCATCTGCTTATATATTTATGTTTTCTCTTTTGGATAATTTTTCTTTTGGAATAACTTTTTCTTATTGAATTGTAAGAGTTCCACATATATTCTAGATACTAATCCCTTACTTAAATACATTACAAATTTCTTCTCTCTGACATTTATTGGCTATCAATTGCTATAAGTTATGGATTTCATTCTAATAGTTTACATTTTTTATTTTTCATATTTAGATCCTTAAGATAGCTAAAATTTACTTTTCTATGTGGTGAAAAGGTAAGAATCTAATTTTATTCTGTTCTAGATAAAAAATATAATTATTCCAAAACCATTTATTAAATCTTATCCTTTTCCACTGATTTGCATATTGCCACTTTCATCATATACCAAGTTCCTGTATGTGCATGAATTTATTTCTGGCCTCCCTATTGGTTTCCACTGAACAGGATTAAAATCCCTGTTCTAATACTACACTTTAAATTACTGTAGTATTTTAAGATTTGGGTATACATTAGGCAAACTCAATTACTTGATATTTTCTCTTTGAATTTTTAATTGCAATTTTTTTCAACCTGCATATAACTATCTTTATGGTAGTTTGAATATTCCTTTGAACTAAACTTTAATAAGAAAAAAATGACTTAAACTGTTCTAATTTTGTTATTTACTTTTTACTTTAGTCCTTTAATTCTGAATTAACCAATAGTTCTTTTTTGAGCCTCTTTTTGTTAAACAACACTGAGAAGTTGATGGCTAACTGATCAAAAATCTTGTAGCCAGCATGTACAACTTTTCATTTAAATCTATGTTACTTTCTTAGTGATTCTAAGGATGATTTATGATAAGAGTAATTTAATTATAGTCAAAAAAAGAACCAAGAATTTTACTTACAGATGCAATTGTAGCATCTTTTTCAGTGAGTTCCTGTTTGTGCCTAGCCATCATCTCTTTAATCTCCAGCTCTTTCATGATCTTTTCTTTTTCCAAATCAGAATATTGTTCTTCAGCAATTGAACGGGCCAGCTGCTCAGAATCTGCTTTGGTCAAGGTGATCTCCAGCTGAGCAGCCAAAGAGTCCCTACAGTTTAGAGACACATCATTTTATTGTTCAGTTTTCACTGTAAAGTCCAATTTACTTCATCAACAAATTTTTATGTGGACTACAGCAGGCCCTGTTCTAGGAGCAGGGCACATGGCTACAAACAAGAGAGAGAAGGATCTTGTCCTTACCTTTCATCCTGTAACTCCTGTTTCTTCTGCTGTAGTTCTTTACAAAGTTTGGTCTTTTCTTCACATTCTTCTTTAAGTTCCCTAACCTGTGTTTTATAGAGGGTCTAAATAGCCACAAAATATAACAGAAATATGTATCATCATCAAGAATATTATTTCTACATTCAACATCTATCCAGACAAGTCTCATACATACAAATATGTTTGTAACACTGAGTAATGTCCACTCCCCAAGCAAATAAATAGTTTAGTGAGCATTTTGATTTTCTTGTAATCAACCAATTAAATATCAAAAGTTCAGGAAAGCTGGGATGGCTTAGTGGGTTAAACGTTCCCATTGCAGCCTGGGAGCCTGAGGATTGAATCCTGGCCCCAGCCCACATGGACCCATATGCTGAACTGGGGTGTGCCCCCAGTTCAGTTCCTGCCGGGGCCTATGCAGGAGGCTCCCAGCCCAGTTCCTACCCTGAGCAGCCCCGTGCCCACCTGTGGGGTGACGAAACTATATGGAAAACTAATGCTGTCAACTATGGAGACTGCTCTGGGCCCTCCCCCTTCTCTCTGTCAGTTTCTCTCTCTGTCAAAAAACACTAAAAATAAATCTTAAAAAGTTCAGTTAATAATTAGAAGCATGATTTTAAAGTGAGTATCACAGTGAAATTTCTCATTAAATGACAAAGACCAATAGGATGAATGAAGAGACAAAGAATAATATTATTAATTTAACAAGAAAATTTTGTTGGCTTAACTTAATGAAATAGAGATGACAATTACTATTTCATATTTTAAAACTGAGCTCAAAAAACTGCAAATGTTAAAATGACAATTTTATCTTTTCCATTATGAAAATATATTCTTCCACAAAAAACAGTGCTTTTAATCAACGTCATAGTGTATGGTCATGTGGTTAGAACTACTTTTCTAATAATGATACTAAATTTCTGTCAAACTACCTACAGTCTTTTGCCCAGTTGTTCTATGACTTGTGTGGTACAAAACACCCCGTCCAAAATTTTGCCTCGTGTTCACTATAATAATCTATTCCAAAGACAAGAATCATTCTCCTAGCCATGAAGCAAAACATTTTTTTTAATTCTACAAATATTACAATTTTCAAATTAATGTTATCTGGAACTTACCGAGAAATACTGTTCTGCTTCAAGCTGGTCTTGGAGCTCTTTCATTTGCCCATCTGCATCTTGACGTTCTCTGTGATAATATTAAATCAAATGTTCAAATAAGTTCTACACATATTAAACCAGCAAATCTTAAAATGTGGTCTGGGAGTCTCTGAGACCTTTTAAAAGAATCCACAAGGTAATATTAATTTTCATGATACTAAATAAGCAACATTACCAGTGTATATGAACTTTAAGGAGGCTATATGATATATCATGATGTCATCATTCTAACAGCTAATGAAAAATATGCTTGTATTTCAAAATTTTTTCATTTTTAATTTCTAACACACAAAAAAAGTCATTAGCTATATACAACTCACATAAACAAAAACTCTTTCAGGCCCTCAATAATTTTTAAGAGTATTAATATAAAAGGATCCTGAGACCAAATAGTGCTATATTAACCCAATAGCACTAAATTACAGTCTCATAAATGCACTGTAATCAGCCATTATGCCAACAAGTAACAGACTTAGAAGAGCATCCAAACATCGGCTATCAGGATGTGTACAGAAGTGACTGGGAGAAGGCCTAAGAGGAGGTGAGGAGTACAGGGTTTTATATGTAAATGTATCTGATAATTGCCACTTTATAAAAACTCAATGAGGTCTACACTTATCATTTGTGTACTTTTTCTGTATGCATGTTAATCTTCATGAAGAAATAAAATTATATAAAAAATAAAATCAAAAGTGAGCCCAACACCCCATATAAAAGAGTAGGCTAAAATAATTCTAGGCTTATTTTGAAAACAAAAATTATAGATTTTCAAAAGCCTATATATATATTGTATAGATGTATGGGTACAGACATAGAAAAAGTTTTGGAAGAATTACAAACAGGTAAGATATGTTCCCTGTGGAGAGATAAACTATGTCTGCATTCATAAAGAAGAATTTATACTCCTTTCTCTTTATTTTATAAATATAGTTCTGAGTATTTTACAGTGTGAAAATACTTGAATACCACTTGGATATTTAAAAAATGTATAAAAAGAGATTAAGAAATAATAATCCCTATTTCTCTAATTCAAAAATGTGAAAGGTGCTAATTAATAGCACAGGAAAGGTCAAGTTTTAAAACAGCCTCACCATCACTACTAGCTAAGCCCACTTACAGTAAATCTCAGCATAAATTTTAATATGATCCTCTTGAAGAGCTGCCATTATTCATTTATCTGTAAGTTTAAAAACCTAACATTTATTAGGTATTTTAAAAAGTACTCATCAGAAAGTGACCACAAAATATGCATATGGTTGCAATTAAACAGCAGAGAACAAAAAGAAGAAATTATTACGAAAGGTAGAGGTCCCCTTCCCCACACCTCTCCACCCCTTCTTCTATCCCCAAGAGATTACTGTTTCATTTCTCTTGTGTTCTTTTGGTAGCTATCTCCATATCTCTCTTATTTCTTGAAGTAAATTCTAACTATTATTTACCAATTCCCTGCTGCCATATGTGAGAATTCAACTCTGACCATCCCTAATCTCTCTCCAACCCTCAACACAGTTTATAACCTAAGTGAAATCATTAAAATTCCATTTCCTATTGCATCAACCACAAACCACAACCTCCCCACTTTGAGATGAGACCTGCAACATGTCCATTCTTTCTCTTTTGTGTTTGAAATTTCATGAGAACGTGTCTGAATATGGGTCTTTTTCCATTTATTTTTGCTGGGTCCTCTCAATCTAAAGACTTTTCAGCTATGAGAAATTATTTTTTATTGTTTCTTTAATAATCCCATCTCCTTAGTTTTCCTGGAATTCTTGTTTGTCTGGTACTAGAATTCTTGGAACAGTCTCTGTGTCTTACCTATTTCTGTCATATATTCCATGTCATCCCTCTCGTTCTACATTTTGTGAAATTTTTTTGTCTTTTTCTACAAACCCTTCTAATAAATTTATGTTGGCAGTAATCTTTAATCTTTAAGGGCTCTTTCCTATTCTGGCTGCTACTTCTGCATTATGTCTGGTTCTTGTTTAATGGAAGTATTATCTCCTAGAATTTTTGATCAACACTAATTATTACCAGCAAGATTTTTTTGTTTGTGCTTTCTAAATTCTCTTCTATTCCTTGATATATGTTTCATCTGGAAGCACATTCCTCTTTCTTTATCAGTCTTTCTCTTTTGTATTGCAGGCTTTCCTCAAATGCCTAGTGATACGTGGTTATTCATTTATAAAGGAGAAGAAAGAAATTTTAATCTCTATATGTGTGAGAGGGATTTTCTAACTGGCGAAGATGAGAGGCTTAAAGGCCAGTATTAATTAGGGGTCCTAAATGCCAGCGGAGAAAGGCTTTTTTGTGAGTTGCTGACCCCACAGTAACTGTGCTAACTATCCACAGAGGGTGTGTCCCATTTCTTCAGAGGGAATGCTCTGTAGGAACCCAGTGGTAGTAGTGTGTGGCTAGATATGTATGCAAGGGATGGTGGTAGAGGATAATCAGCAGATTGTTCCGCTTAAAGCATCACATCTTAATCCAGCCCTTCAAGGTATTTGCTGTGAATAATAAAATGTCTTTTTCTTCACTTATATCCCATTTCATATATACTCCTGGATGTTGCTCCCTTTGCTTTATTTCATTAGTCAGAGGTTTCCATCTAATTGCCACTATCTCATTAATTAAAAGAACTTCTTGTCCTCTAAGCCACTGTAATTCTTGATACAGATTTACACATTTAAAAATTATTAAGTTTTACTGGGTTCTAGAAAGAAAGATATATATGCTGGTCATTTTCAAATGCAAGCCTACACAGCACTTCAAATGTAAGTTCTTGTTGCATGTATTTTTTTAAACCCCCCCTAGGACAGCAAATGTGAGTATCTTTGGAGAGGAGGGGTTAGGAACTGCAGGTTTAAGAAACAACAGATCCATGTGTATTTATAAAGAAAATAAGAGGCATATATACTAAGTACTGAAAATTAGGTATAAGCAAAGTATAATTAGAACAGGAGTGGAAACACAATCTAGATGTTTAAATAATATTTGTATCATAAAAACACTGTTGTTGTAATAGATGCTCTGGAGCATATCTACTTAGTCAAGTAGTTTTAAAACTGTTAATCTTGAATCCACACCTTAAAGGCTCTTAACCAAAGCTGGGCCAAGGAGTTCTATCCCATGACTTGGAATCCAGAAAAGTCAAATCAGGATCTCTCCAAATAAATGAAGCTGTAAGACATTATTTCTAGAGTTTGTCCATCTTGAAGGACCAAGTATTCTGTTAAATGGAAAAAGCTAGCCTAAAATAAGAGAGAAGAATAAAGCAAGTATACAGGGGGCAAAACCCCCAAAACAAAGATAAAATTAAGATGAATGAATATTGTTCAAATTTCTAGTTCCAATTTAGAAAAAGTTGAAATCTCATAACGAGTCTTGGCTTACTCAGGCGATAATACATCAACAAAAAGAACAAAATCTTTTTGACCACCCAGTCCTAGACAGTGTCAATTCTTACCCACCCCTCACAGGAATGTAAAAAGAAGGCAGTCAGCAATTATGATAAGAGTAGAATAACAGTCTTAGTAGTAGTGGATGCAGTAATAGTTGTGGCAGTAATAGTCCCTACTGTTTATTGTGTGCATGATGCTGTAAATAAATCATTGTTATCCTTTACAAGGTCCCTAACAAGGAAGCTATTACTGCCCCTGCTGTAGGTATGATAAAAGGCTCAGAGAGGTTAGGTATTTTGCCCAATGTTGGTCCACTAATAAGTAGTAGAACTGGATTGACACCTCCATCTGTCTGGCTCCAATGCCCATGTTTTTCTCCCCTCTCTCATATTGCCTCTCAACAAATAACTGGGTCCCACATGACCATTAGTCTTGGCTGGAAAGAAGTAATTATACTACTAGTAACTGAATGGGACAAACTTTAACAGTATATTTACTGTGTATTAAAAGTATTTTTTTAGGGGAAGCCTGGATGGCTCAGTGGGTTAAGCGCTAACTTTGCAGCCCCAGGGACTGAGGATCGAATCCTGGCCCCGGTCCTTGAGGACCCATATGCTGAACTGGGGAGTGCCCCCCAGTTCAGTTCTCACCAGGGTGAGACCCCGGCCTAGTTCCTGCCCTGTGCAGCCCCTTGCCCACCTGTGTAATGAAACTGTTTGGAAAAACCAATGATGTGCATCTATGGAGGCTGCTTTGGGCCCTCCGCCCTGCTCTCTGTCAGTCTCTTTTTCTCAAACAATAAGATAAATCTTTAAACAAATACTTTTTTTTTTTAAGATTTATTTTTATTGTTTTTGACAGAGAGACAGAGAGAAGGGGGAGGGCCCAGAACAGTCTCCATAGTTGTACATCATCAGTTTCAATATAGCTGTATTCCACACAGGTGGGTATGGGGCCACGTGGGGTAGGAACCCAATTGGGGATCTTCCACATGGAAGGTGCACCCCAATCCAGCATATGGGTCTGCATGGGCTGGGACCAGGATTTGATCCCTGGACCTTGCAGTTGCAAGGAAAGCACTCAACTTGTTGAGCTATCCCAGCATCCCTAAAAGCATTTTAACAATATGTTTTCTAGTTTCTAAGTAAATTAAATAGAGCACTAGTATATATTCTAAAAAATAATTTAAAATTTTGTACAGTGTTTGCTTAATAATCAAACTATTTTTGTCCTTTAAGAAGGACAAACTATAGAGACATCTTACAGCTTCATTTATTTGGAAGTCCAAGGCACTAAAGGAACAAACAAAAACGCATGGGCAAAAAGCTTAAAGGACAGTCCTGAGCAAGCATCTGAAGAGCCTGGGGTGAAAGCCCCAGACATTTTCTTCTGCTTCAGCACCACCACTTTTTCAATCTTTATATCACAATAAGGTGGCATGAGGGAAAAACCGCTGGGGAAGCAAATATAATCTTCTTGAAGGACAACAGTGGTATTCAACAGAAAAAAAGAAAGAGAAAACAAAGTCAAGAAAATAAAAAGGTCAAAAGAAAATTCCCAAATAAAACAAAATTAAGATAATTTACATGTTGATACTTGTGCATATTAGTAAAACTTTGTCTCAAAAATTAACTTACTTTCGAAGCTCAGCATTCTGCTTTTCCAAGCTCATTTTCATTTCCATGAGATGATTATTTTCTTGTTTTAACTGCTTTTCTGACATTTTTAATGTGTTAACTTGCTGTGTTTGCATCTTCAGGTCATTTTGTGTAAGGCAGCGCTTCTGAGTTTCCTGCTCTATTTTTAATGTCAAGTTTCTAACCTAAAAAATAAATTGTGTACTTGGTATGTAAATAAATTATTTTGATTTGTCTTATCAATGAAGCTGGCTGCATATATGATGATGTCAAACAGATTTTTACCATTAGGCAGTTAATTCATTTCATATTAAATATTTTTTTTAAATTTTTGATAGTTTTATTTTTAAAATAAAATATTGTCTTTATGGTAAAAGTAACTTTAAACTTAAAAAAATTAGGATTCATTTATATCATCCAAATTTAGTAAAATTAAAAGGTTACAGATTATAAAAAAAATATTTTAATTTTGAAACCATCATTGTACCTTTCCAAATAAACCTAGCTTACTATTAAGTCTGTAAATAGTTTATTATAATTTATTATAAATATACTTACATCCTCATTTAACACATCTTTTTGTTTAAGGAGTTCATTTATTTTCTGCTGTGACTGTTTGAGGTCACAGTCAAATATAGAGCATCTTTTCTCAGCTTCCAGCAACAAGTTCTCTACTTTCTGTTTCAAAGTCCTTTCCTCCAAGAGCTTTTTTTCCATTTCTACAGCCACAAAAATGGACATAATCATTTATAAACAAAAGGAGCATTTCAAACACATGACACTGTGCTAATAAAAATTACAATAAATGATGATGCCTTAAAATTTTTAATCCCCAATTTAATATTTTTATCACTTCTCTTAACACGTTAAACGCCATGTCCGTCACCGGTGACTGACAATGAACTTCCCGTTCAGACTGTGTCAGTCACCAGTGACCGACAGTATACTTTTCATGCAGGCCGAGGTATTTATGTTAACTGATGATATAAAATTAAAAAAAATACATTCTATTAATAAATTTTAAATAAGTAAGATGTCCCGCTTGTTGTTCCATTTTAAAATGGTTATTCCTCTTTTATTTTCCTTCGCTGTAATTTCTCCCCATTTAGGGGACATTTTCACGTTCACGGGTAAAGAAAAATCTTTTTCTGCACTGGAACAAGCAACACAGACAACTGACTGAATATAAAGCATTTCTAAAATAATACACTGTACAAATTGTGCTAAATAATAAATATTCACATAGTAAATATATTCTATATATAAACATTCAGCCTTATAGCAACCTAAACAGATCTCCAGTCGCCAGCATTTCGGTGAAATCTGATATAACGGGCCAAGTGGTAAGCAAGACAAAACAGCCTGGGCGCTTAACATGTTAACATTTATGAAATGTCAACAATTTCATGCTTGAAAATCAGGTATTTCATTTGCAGGGTATAAAAATCCACTACACCTTGTAATATCACATACATTCTAGTGGAATTAAAATAATTCAACCCTTACTTAAGGTTCCAAAGGCTGCTGTATCTTTATTTTCCTGACACTCTATGCCTGTTGGCATTACTCTAATCTTAAAACATTCAGGTAGATTCTATGACCTCTATGGCTCTTTCTGTATTAGGATACTCTCATGCAGAGGATGAAAATTATCTTTTAGGGAGGTGGTAAAAGGACAGGGCTCTGGAATCAATCTTTCATAATTTAAATCCTGGCTCTGACACTTCCTATTTGGCTGGTCAATTTAATTAACATCTCTGAGGCTCAGTTTTTGAATCTCTAGAATGTTGGTATCAGTAGCTACCCTCACAGGGATCTTATGAAAGTTTTGAGGTAATATATGTATTGCACTTAAATGCTGCCTAGCATATGGCAAGCACCTGATAAGAGCTCACTACTAAAAAATAATTTTTAACGGCCTAAAAAATATTTTAAATATTTTTTAATATACATATTTTTTAAAAGCCAAACAGTATAGAAATTTGAGAAAATATACAATATCATTCTGATTAGTAGGACTGTGGTTAATTTTTACTTATTTCTTTATACTTTCTTATATTTTCTAAATTGTTTGCAATAGCATTTGTTTTATTAATCAGAAAAAAATTTTAATATATTTTTATTTATTTATTTTTAACAGAGAGAGATACAGAGACAGAGACTGAGAGAGAACTGAACTGGGGGAGCTCCCAGTTCAGCATATGGTTCCGCACGGGCTGGGGCTGGGGCTGGGGCCGGGGCCGGGATACGATCCCTGGTCCCCGGCGCTGCAAAGTGAGCGCTTAACCCACTGAGCCATCCCGGCTTCCCCAGAAAAAAATTTTAAAAGCCTTTTTCAATCTCAAAGTGAAGAGCAGGCAGTTTGTGTCTTATCAAGTGATTCCATATTAAATGTCAGTTATTACAGTTAAAGGATTATCTTTTGATATTCCAATTAGAAAATCTGTTCAAATATAAAAAAGTTCCTCTGTTCCTTTATACCTAATGCTCAACATCTAATTATCATTTACTACAAAGTTATATTAACTAAAAATTAAACCTATATTTGTTTTTAATAATTTGTCTTCAAAAGTGTGGAAAAATGAAATCATTCTTTACATACTACTAAATAACAGCTAGATAGCATTTCTGAGCACTTTTTATGTTACCACTGCACTTGATTTTCACACTAAACGAATACTGTAACTGTCTCTTTATAGGAGGAAACAAAGCACAAAAAGTTTAAGTAACTAGACAACGTCACATAAATAGTAATTCATTGATGGTGAAATCACATTCTTAATTAAAGGAGGCAATGATATGCAGGGGAAAGACCTAAGTAAGGCTTTAAACCAGAGTCCAACCTTCTGGTTTCCATGGGCCACACTGGAAGAATTGTCTTGGGCCACACATATTATACACCAACACTAACAACAGTTGATGAGCTAAAAAAAGTCACAAAAAAACTCATAATATTTTAAGAATTTGTGTTGGTTCTCATTCAGTGCTATCCTGGGCTGCAGATTGGATATGCCTGCTTTAGACCCAGATTTGAGTACCACCTATAAGTTTTGTGTACTTACATAAAATGCAAGTGTCATGATGCATCTTATGTTAGTGTTATAGAAAGGAGTTTGAAGAAATACTAATTATTAGACTGAGTAGGTCCATTATCATCAGTTCAGAAAATAACCTATGAACAAATGCACTAATTAAAAAAAAAAAAAAAATTACCCTAATGTGGGCACAGAAAACAGAGGCATGAGTGAACTTACTGAGGTGGTGAAAAGACAGATTCTATAATTTGTTTGGGGTGATGGTTACATATGTGCACTAAAAATGTGACAACTATATGCATTTTATTGCACCTAAGTTATACCTAAGAATAAACTCCACTCTACGGCCAGACAGCGAAACATGGCCCACTAATTTCATCTTTTCTAATTAAATTTTTCTAAATAAAGCACCCATTTCATCTTTTATCATCCTGAGCTAGTAGCTTAAACTAAACTGATATTAACAAAAATCTCCAATTTTAACTACATTCAATTAAAAGTCTACTTTTAGCTAAGTTATTCATAAATATTATCTTTCAATATGGGAAAAATTTCTATTTGAAAGTTTTTTACGAATCTTTCACAAGAATACTTTATTGATTTCCTTTGGAATTTCAAATTCATCATAATTATAAGCAATTTGGAAAATAAGATATTATCCTAAGACAATTCCAAGATACAGGTTGGTTTGAGGAAAGGAAACTTTGTTATTTTATCCTACATTCATTAATATTGTATGGGTCTGACCAAATCTAGTTAGTATTTTCATCATGCCAGAGTTCAAAATATTTCAGTGAGCTTCTATTCTAGTTAGGTCAGCTACTACTTTTAAATCTTTAAGAATGCAGAAAGTACAGGAATTTTGTATCACAAACTGGTGAAATAACAAACTAAATATTACAGAAGATCATATCTCGCAAATCTGAGTGGATATATCTAAAACTTCATACTCTGTATGACTGTCACTATTATTACCACACCAAAATAATTTTTCTCTCATCTAAAAAATTTGAATAAATTTGTATTTAAGCCTTACTAACTTAAAAGTGATTGTTGCCATAAAGGAAAAACAAAATATATATCTTCCCCAATAGTGTTTTCCCTCCAGTATTTGGCAATAAAATATAAACAAATATTTTCAAAATCAAAGAATTGAATACAGAATTCTTAGTAAAATGCTGCTAGAAAACCCTCTTATAGAAGTGCACACCTTTCATGGCTTCTGATTTAGCTTCTTCAATGGATTCATAAATCTTGTTTTTATCTGCCAACCGTCCTTTCGTAGCCTTATGTTCAGCTTCTTCTTGTTCTAAGCTCTGCTGTATAACTTTTAGTTGGTATGTCATATCTATTTCCATGTTGTTTTTTTCCTATTAAAGATTAAAATGACAGGAATCAACAAAAAAGACTGGCTCACAATTTCAAAAATGTACAAAGTTTTTTCTACAGACTTACTACTAATAATAAGGTTGTTCAATACTTTCCCTCCCTTCTTCATTTAAACTTCTTACAATCTATGCACTCCACCTGCTCTCTTCCTATTATACCCATCTCCCGCACCTCCACTCTACTGTTTTCAGATCTGTACTGAGATCATTTAATCTCGATGAAGTGACCAATGGTATTTTTAATTACAAATTCACCACTTTCAGCTTTTATCAATCTGAACTCACTGTTACCCTTGAAGCTATTTCCTTGACTTCCTGACACTGAATTCACTTGGCTCCCCAATCCTGCTTTGATCTTTTCTATAGCTTGTGAAGTTTCCCCGCATCTATCCCTTAAATGCTGGTGTTCTCTGGATTTAGTGCGCTTTAGCAATGATTCTTATCCTCTCTTCCTATATTATTTATTTCTCAAACCTTTAAAATATACCTAATGTTTCCCTTTGCTGTATCTTAAAAACAAAACAAAACTCAGTATCCTCTTCCATTCACCTTTATTTTCCACATAGATGTGTATGTTAGGAATCCTTAGTAATAAAAGTCAGACTATTTTCTGTAGCCTCAAAAATTTTTCTAACTCTGTTTTCTATAGTTAGTATCATAACTATAGATATTTCTTTTGTGTTTCAAGTAAAATCTGATTTCTTCAAACTCACTATCCACCAACAGAACAATCTACTCTGCCCTGAAAAACTACCTAAACAATCTCTTTCCAGATGGGCTCTCTCATTCACATGGTTTCAGCTACTTCTGTACAGATGACTCTCAAATATTTCTAGCTTCTATTACCCTAACTTAGTGCTTTGCAGACATCCTAATTTGGCTGTCTCACAGGCTTCTCAAACTTAGTACTAAACTGGATTTATCACTGTTTCCTCTAAAAAAGCTATTTCTCCCTTTATTAATGAATGGCACTACTATATATCTCATCACAAACTAGGAACCAGGAACTCATCTTTGAATAATACTCACATGCCACATCTAGTCAATTACTAACTGCTGCAAACCAGTCAGTTCTCGTCTAAATATTCCTCAGAATCATTCTTGTTTTCCATCCTTTTAAACACTAGTTTAAGTCTCTGTTATCCTGAATACTGAAAAACACCTGATTAGTCTCTGTACCTTGTTTTGTCCTTAAATCTATTCTCCGCATAATGCAGAGCCATCTATTGTAAATGCACCTCTAATAAGATCATCCAATTTAAACACCTTCAGTGGCTAGTCTACTACCGTATTTTCCGGCGTATAAGACGACCGGGCGTATAAGAGGACCCCCTAATTTTACAGTTAAAACATAGGTTTAGGCCTATATTCGCTGTATAAGACTACCCCCCGGTCGTCTTATACGCCGGAAAATACGGTACTTATAGGAACTAAGTTTCTTAACAAAGTATTCAAAATCTTGCTTGATCTAGATCATTCCTAACTGTGTGGCCTCATTCTGGCCACTCTCACAGAAGGACCATCCTGGCCCATAACTTCTGTAAAATCTCAATGGACATTGCTATGCCCATTTCTTCACACAGTGTAGCAGGGCTGAGTAGCTGTAACAGGGACCATGAGGCCTGCAAAGCCTAAAACATTCACTGTCTTTCTCTTAAAAGATTATAATTGGTTGACCCCTGCTATATACTACAGTAGTATTCAAGTTTGAACTTAAATAAACCAACCACACCTTTTTTATTTTCTACCCTATGTGCCTTTGCTCATGCAGTTCCCACCAAGTCAAAATGTGCCTTCACCCTGTCAGCCAATCCTGCTCATCCATCAGGTGAGAGGGTCTATCCTGTGCACCTACCCACTATGCCCTTGTCCATACATCTAGCATTCTATTTACTACACTGCACTAGAGTTATCTGTGACTTAACTTTAGAAATCACCCATCAGACTGTGAGGATGTTAAAGGCAAGGACTGCATCCTAATATTTCGACCAAAGACAATACACAAAATACTTAAATGAATAAGCAAATAAAATAAAATATTAATTGCACAAGCCTAGAAATTATCCCTACCTTACAGAATTTTTAAAGAAAAACTTCTAAATGCCAATAGTCATAACTTTACATCATTTTAACACATATTGTAAGTGACAATTTGAGTTATCCTTGGATTGCTAGAGAGAAGCATCCTCATTATATACGAGGGCTGTATGGAAAACATCCAGCCATAATGCCTCTATTTTTCATGGTACACTGTGGACACTTTCCAGACAGCCCTCGTACATTCCAAGAGAGTCCCTCCCTTCATAAGCATTTAGCACACTAAGGGCTGCTAATGTAGTGCTATGGCAAGCCTCAAAAAATATAGTCCTAGTCTACACAATCAAGTCTAAATATATAAGAGTCCATGAGTATGTGGAAATATTTGAGTTACAGATCTCCCTTATTTTAGAATAATTTTCCCAATTTGAAACTCTATAATGATTTTCTTACACAAATATAAAGCTTAACATGTTTTACCTTTTCCAAATCAGTAAATCTCTCATGTAGTTGTCTCTTCTCCATCTCTACTTTTGCTAATAAGATTTTGCCATTCTTTAAATCTTCTTCTAGGCCAGATATTCTACCTAAAATTGCAACATTTAAAAAAACAATAAAGCCACAAAGTATATACATTAAAAGTAAAAAATTTGGATATCATCTCATACTTTGGAGCTAGTATTTATAAGTAGAAATTTTATGATTGTTGGTATAGCTAATATAGTTGAGATCCTGTTTTACAGTTAATTAAACTGGAACTCAATCTACCACCTTGAGAGGTGGTTTGACACTTAAAACACTTCAAACTATTTGAAAGTAAATCTTTTGTTCATAAAGTTTTGTATTGATGTATTTCTAATATCCTAACTTTACATAACAGAGTAGTATATTCAGAAATGTGCTACTCCAGCACATTATCCATCATCTAAAGTTAGTTCCAAAATATGAATGATCAAGATAAAGTCAAGTGCAGTCTCTACTTTTAATACCTTGTAAATCATTAATCATCTCTGATCCATGAGTTCGGTCCCTCCTTTCAGATTCTAGAACCGACTGAAGATTAATCAATTCCTTTTCAAGTTTTAATTTGGCAGTCTCCAGGAGGCAATTCTTATCTTGTAGATCTCTATTGTTAGATTCCAGCTGCTGGATCTGTTTTGAAGTTTCTGCTTGGGTTTTTCTTAAACGGGCTGCAGTATCAGATTCTGTTCGCAGTGAAGCATTCATTTCATCCAGCTGTTATTCCATTCAAAATCAAACGAACAATAACAAACACAGGTGCATATAATAAAAATATTTCAATTTATCACCCCATTACAAAGTATTTAAAATAAACAAAAACAACATATTTCCTAATTATTTCCCTTTAAAATGAGAGGCAAAATTCTTCATTAACATTTCCAATTAAAACTGTTATTAGGCAGTCATAAATAAAATTCAATATCCTATTACAAAGTGAGATTAACCTACTTGTCTTTGGAGTTGATTCACTTTCTCAGTGGATATTTGAGAGTTCTGATTTCTCTTCTTCAAATCTTCAAGTTGATCTTTTAAACTGTTAACTATGATAAAAAGTATTTCAGTGGCAAGCTTCAACATAACACACACACACACACACACACACACACATCCCACTTTTAATTTTTTTCTTGATAATATTCAACACTACAAACCATCATTTTCCAAATTTCGTTTCTTATCTGCTTCATGATCAGCTTTCCGCTGATATTCTGCATTTTTGTGCTGAAGAAGTGCCTTTTCTCTTTCTAATTGCCTTAATGCTGATTCCACGTTTTTCCTTAAGGTAATCTGAAATAATATTTGAAGTTATCAGAGGAAAGTATGTATAAAAATCAAATGAAAACAAAAAACGTTTCAGTTATTTAAAGTAGATTTAAAAAAAATTTAAGGTGTAACTGCTGTGAAACTACAATTGTTTCCATATTTAAAAACTAGCACACTACTCTTAAATAAGACTCTAAGTGCTGTCTACTACTGAAAGTCAAACTTTCTGTAACATTCCATCACCACTAAACCATCTTTATGTAATACAAATCATGGGTCTAAAATGTTATAAATAACAATTAAAAAGGAAAAGAAACTGGCTACTTTCTGTTAAGCCATGCCATTAATACTAATGCAAATTTCATTAAATTTGAAATATCTACACAGTTTTGCGACAACATAACAAAATGAAGCCTATTATCATGATTAGTCTATAATTTTAGTCCTGGTCCACCAATGCTACAAGTTAGGTTTTATTATAGATCAAGACATATATTCATATGGTATCAAGAGAATTCTGAAGTGAGTCAGGCATCAAAACTTTTTTCAACAAAAAATGTTAAGAGAAGCATAGAACTACTTTACCTCTTCTTCTAGCTCCTTTGCTATTTTCTCTAGGCGAGTATTAACAGATCTAAATTTCAAAAGAAACAGTAAGTGAAATAACTCTCCCTTCATTTATAATAAAAGCATTTACCATAAATTTAAAAATAATCATATAATTACAGTTTTAGAAATAGGTTTAAACTTAAATTTTACTATATAATTATCTACAAAACATACTTGCACTTCTGCTCTAGTTCTTCTTTGGCTTGTATCTCAGTGCTAAGGTGTTCTTCTAATGTGTATAATTTTTTCTGAATCTGTCAGAAAACAAGAAACTATAATCACAAAGTGTTATAGTTATACTCAAAGATGAGAGGCTTAAACAATGATAAGCTTCTCTTTTTTTTCAAATTAATATAATCTCTATAATTGTTCAGTATTTACCTTTTAAAGTTTGATTGACAGTGAAAAAAATCCTCCATTTCTTGCTTTCTGTCTATGACTGTACACATGTATGTATGAACATACTTCATTAACATATGAATGAGAAGCTCTAATCTTGGCAGAATTCTTCTATGACACCGAGTTTGAATAAAGGATATCCTCTGATACCCTCCACTGTTCTTCTGCAGATTATTTATTTGAAATTACTGTCACCATTTGTGCTTATAAGATAAAGATAAAAGGTCTATATATGAAATGAGTGTTCAGAATATTTGATAGAACATGATCAAATATATGTGAGTGTTCTTAAAAATAAGACTATAAGCTCTTTTTATATTTTCCTACACAGTGCTAGGCATAGCACTATAAAGTTATAATCAATAACCCGTTTGGATAAATAATAGCTAACTAACTACAAGTAATCTCCTTGACATTTGTTAAATCTTCTTCAAGGCCAGATATGTCAGTCTTTAAACAAATTAAAATTACAGAAAGTATTAAATAACCCACTTTTAGAGCATTATCACCTTAATAAAGGATTTAACATTTTGAGTTCCTTTTGTGCCTAGATACAGTGGCAGGTATTTGACAAATGCTGTCTCATTAATCCTAACAAAAACCTTATGGAGATGGTAGTGTTAAATACACTAAATAAAGAAAATAAAATAAATAAATAAATAAAGGTGAAAAACTGGGCCTAGATAGCATAGCTAGTAAGTGGTAGTACCAAAAATCAAACCAAATCTATTAGATTCCACTATTCTTTCTAGTGATTAAGTTCTCCATGGTTTCTTAAATATTTCATACATCTTAAGCAAAACTATTTTTCCCTAATAAGTACAAGTCAAATTTAACTGCTATTGCATTAATACAATTTGTTCATACTAGTTATCACATGCTAATCATAAGTTCTTGCTGTCAATTATATGTCCTTGATAAATAAAACAAGAAAATTACATAATATATATTTTAAATCACATATCCATAGGAGCAATAATAAAAGGGAAACTTGGTAGAAAAAAGGTTTGGAACTTCTCTCTCAAGTAGATGTAGTACTCCATATGTTAAGTGGAACATGGCAGTATCAAAACAGTGCTAGAATGGTGAGTTTTTCTCAGTTTTTCAAGATATTTGATATCAACATACCTCTTGACTTTCCTATTTAAAACAGACAAACAACAAAAAACATGAAAAACATTAAAATGCTTGTTTTTCTTTGTGAAATTCCTAAAATACAAATCATACCAAAATTATCCAACCAAATTATTTGTTTTTTTTAAGTTTTGAAGAGAAAAATGTTCAGCATCCTCATTTATGTGTATATATATGTGAGTGATTTAGTTTTTCATAAAGTTACAAACTACAGGTCACAAAATACTGTTAACAGCTTGAAAAATTATCCTTATATGAATTCATTGATAATTACTAAAAATTTTCATCTCTCTACTATTTCTATAATCTTACAGCTTATTATCTGTACTTTTACAGCACTAACATTATACAAAATTCTAACTGGTATTATAGCTGTATAAACCTATTCTACTACTTTTGTTGCTAAAAGTAAGCCTAAAGCCATGCATAGTTTATCTTTTTACTAGCCATTGTGTCTTACACAATGATACTTGTCAAAGAAATAAATCATTTTAATGCTTATGCTAACTGTATTACAAGGAATGCCATCTAAAATGATTCAAAAAGTAGCATCAAATAAACTTTTTGAAATGCATGTACATTACCAAAATACAAGGGTGGGATGATACATTTTGACTCCATTGTAAGAGGTGTGTTTAGATGTTTGGTTCAAAGTGTGCTCTTACTGAATTCGTAACAGTGGAAAAATGTTCCTCCAATTTTTCTGAAATTTTTGAAAAAGAAGGTGAGAACTTCTTAAAGAAGATCATTACAGGTGATGAAACTTGGGTCCATCATTATGACCCTGGAGAACATAAGGCAGTCCATGGATCACCGCAATAAGGGATTACCTCAGCTGAAAAAATTCAAAACTCAGGCCTCAGCTAGGAAGGTCATGCTGACTGTTTTTTTGGTCTGAACACATTTCAATGTGCACTGGGTAAAAAAAATGTAGTAATAATCTGTGTGTGCAAGGTCAAGAATGATAGAGGGGAGATACCATGTGACTGACTACACATAACCGGTTATAACTGGTTATGTCTAACGTAACAAAAAATATTAAAGTGGAGGCAAATGTATTAGCCTGCCCTCGTATTTGAACATGTGACTAAAATAGAGTAGGAAAAGTATATACATACTTCATTTTTCCTTGATTGTACTGAATCATTTTCTCTACAAGATGGAGAGTCACTTAATAACCTAGAAGACAGAAAATAAATTCTTTTGCAATGCCGTCTTAATCCATTTTCTAATACCAAGTTATTCTCAGAATTAAATTCCATCCACAAAGATTTTTCTTTCTTTTCACTTCAACATATTTTCAATTTTCCACTCCAGACATTTATTTCATTTTCAATAATTAAAAATTCTAAACTCTTCTTGTCTCTCTTACCAGATGCTCTATTATTTAACATTTTGAGATTAGAGTCACTAAATGGAACTACACTTTCCCTCTTTTTATCTCATTTTGAGTTGTTATTAACTTTTGTATTCCTCCAGACATTTTCTAGAGAAACATGCCTCCTCCTTCATTGCCTATAAACATACTTAAATTTCTCCTGGCACTGATAATCCTCATTTTAGTCAGCATAACAATAGTTTTTAGAACACTGCTGGTAGCAAGGTAACCAACTCGTCCTGTCTTGCCTGAGATTTTTCCCAGTTTTATAATGAAAGTCCCATGCCATATCCTAGAAGCCCCTCAGTCCTAGGTAAATCATAATGATTGGTCACCCTGATCATTACATACATTACAGTACCAAAAAGTTTCTCAAATGTCTTTCATTTAAGTTTCACTCAACTATTTGAACAGTTTTCAGTGGCTCCTTACTGCCTCTCAAAGTCAAAAGTTCCTTAGCATAGCATATTAACAATCATTTGTCGCATTATTCTTCCCCTAAATTCCAACTTCAATCTATTTTCTAATGTTACTCCCCAAAACTCACCTCAGCCAATGAGTATTTACTGAATAGACTTTGTGTCAGGTGTGTTAGATGGGAGGATTTAGGCAAGAAAACCACAGTTCTATGACGTTTTCCAAATGGTCATACTCCAATAATATATACCCTATGTTTGAACCCCACTGGATTAATTACTGTTTTCAATGTATGCTTACACTCTAAACTTTTGCTTCCACTATTCATCTCCCACAACTCTCACCCAATCTCCCCACACCTCAGCCACTCAATACACTTTCTCAATCTTTAAATCTGGCTATATATAATGCCACCTCTTCCCTGAGGTCTTGCCTGATTTCTCTTTACCCTCACCTCAAAGAGACGTGACTTTTATTTTTTTTCTGAACCATCTCAAATTTTTTTTTTATTCCTTTCTTAAGAAAAATATCATTCTACCCTTCATTATAACCACAATTTTCTCACATTCCTCAGTAGCTGACAAGCTCCTTCAAAAGCAGGTATTTGGTCTTACTCTATAGCCCAAAAGATTATAGCCTACTGCCTTGCATTCATTTGTAAATGAAACTCACATAACATTCAGAAATAAAATAATGAAACTAAATGAAAAATAACTCCTTTGATAGTCCTTTTGAAAAAACTCAAAGTTTAAAAGAAATTAACACTTTACTTTATATAATCCAGTGTCTCAAAGACAACTCTTTATAGCTAGATTCTGAAAACAATAAAAAGGTAACAAATGACATACAAATTTTCTCTGTAGTAGGTAAATCCTATAAAAGGCAGCTGATTTCCCACAAAAGCTTTAGGAATTGGGAAGGTTTCTACATCTCCTTTATCATCTTCAATGTCATCAAAATTGCTGCTGTCTATGTCACTGCTGAGTTCAGGTACTACGGGAGCTGCCGCTATTAAAAGAAATAAATTATTTCATTCATAATAAAAAAAATATATATATATATAAACCATCCCATCCCCATTTCGCTTTACATTAACAATACATTATGTTAACACATTGCACATTAGTAATATGTAATTCATCAACAATATGATTTCTTACAGAAAATTTTAGTAACGTATTTTCCATTTTATCATTTCAAGGAATTAAAATTTTATAAGTATTTTATCACTACACTAGATCAGTTTTAAATATAGATAAATCAATTAAACAAAGAAAGCAATATATTACTATAGATATTAAAATTATAAGCAGCAATAACTTGCGCATACATTCTTTAGTCTTCAGTTTTCTACATCTTCAAGTAGAAATACTTCTTGTTCTTAAATCAATGTCAAATATATATAAAGTTAAAATGAATTACTATGTTTACCCTGGTATTTACCAGAGTATAGTCTCCATAAATAATTACTGATTTATTAATTCAAACATATTTGAATGATTGTATTTCCCTCACTTTGAAAATAACTGAGATCATAAAACCTAGGTAACAAATTAAGAAATCAATAATATTAATTAGAAACATACCAGGAAATATTGCCAATAAATACATATTTATTGTATGCTTAATTTGCTAAGATATCATGGTAATGTTAATTTAGTTATAAGTATTACCACTGAACTAATTTGAAATAAAACCTCTCAATTTAAAAATTAGCACTAAGTGTATCAAACATGCTTAAGAGACTTAAAATGTGTTGGAATGAAAACATTTGAATTTATTGACTTACTTTCTCTTATGTTATCCCAATTCCATTGATCATTCTTAAAGAAAAGATGTTGTTTGATTTCTTCTACCCCATTTCTCCCAAGTCGTACTTCCCTAAATGGGGTAGTTAAAGAGCATATAAAAAGGTTATGAAAAGACAAAAATATTAAGTCTTATCTCAACAAGGCCTAACATTAGAATCAAAAATGAGTTTTGAGATCTTTTCTTAAAGCTTTAGCTTAAATGTTCCTCAAAAATAAACAATTTCAATTTTACAGTACATAATTAATCTAGGTAGATTAAAAAGACTACAATGTACGAGTATAGTAAACACCATGGAAAGTAATAAATACTTCCATTTCTAGTTTGTATCAAAAAAAAAGTATACATCAGACTTCCAAATAAAAAAATGCATCTGCATATGCCAAAACTGAACAACCAACTTCAGGACATAAAATGAACATAGATCTAACATTTGGCACAGAAGAATTATCAAAACCTCTCTAACAAAATGTTATTTTAAAAATCTTTCCCTTTCTTATAAAAAGAAATCACATGTAGTGCTTGAAGCTATCCATATTTACTCTGATAAATTATATTTCTATATTTATATTAAAATTATTCTAAATACAAGAAAAATATTGACTAATAATTTCATTCTTTGCCCCTTTGAGTCAAAATGAAGAAAATAAATGTATGAAAATAAAAAGTATTTGTTTTAATATGTCCAAGAGCTATGTTTAAAATAAACAGGAAAACCTGTGAACTTTAGAGGGAAGTGCTCCCAGCCACACTGATGGCATTAAATTCTTTTCAAAATATCTTTTCTTCACCCACAATCATTTTAATCCTTTCATTAACATAGGCTATTTTATTTTAACTTTCAACACAAATTATGGTCATCCCCATCAAACCAAAACATTATACAGGACTTGCTTTGAGTTTATCAGCCTTGATTATGTGTTAATAAATAATTATATCTTGAAGTTTTACTCTACAAATGGTTGGTAAACATATTAAAAATAACCTCTCTAATGAGGAAAAATTAAAGTAACTTATCTTGCTTTCGATAGAAAAATAAAAATTTCATAATATTCAATTTGCTAAGAATGAGGGAAACAATTAATGAAAATACTTCCTTATATGACATCTCTAGGTGTCAATTTTGCAAAATCACCTAATTTTAAAATGTGTATTCCAGAATTCAACCTTTAAGATTTTATACTATAAAAAGTATACAAAGAGGGAAAGCTGGGATGGCTCAGCGGGTAAAGCTCTCACTTTGAAGCCCCGGGGACCGAGGATCGAATCCCGGCCCTGGCCCATTTGTGGACCCACATGCTGAACTGGGGTGTGCCCCCAGTTCAGTTCTTGCCGGGACCTATGTGGGAGGCTCCCGGCCCAGTTCCTGCCCTGCGCAGCCCTGTGCCCACCTGTGGAGTGAAACTATACAGAAAACTAATGTCAATTATGGAGACTGCTCTGGGCCCTCCCTCTTCTCTCTGTCTCTCTCTGTTAAAAATCAATAAAATTAATCAAAAAAAAAAAAAAGTATACAAAGATAATTATATGAGGATAGTCACTACAGTATTGTTTGTAACAGCAACTAGTTAACAGATAATAGGTGTGCTAAGGAATCATCACATTTCAGAGTGACAAATCCCCTTAGTCTTCCTATAACCTGATCCTATCATTTTATGGATGAATAATAATATTTTCCAAAAAAAGGAAAATAATTTCCCCAAGATCATAAAGCTAATGAGTAAAGTTTGGACTGGGGAGCAAGCAACCTCTTATATGTGTTGGTTCTTTGATAGGATGACTCCTGTCACAAATATAAAATGGGAACCAGAAAAGAACTAAATAGAAAGGCCAGGAACAAACTCTCAATAGCTTCCTAGCTTCTCTTTTTGAGGCAGGTTTTCACAATGTTGTTCATCTATTTTGTTTTAAGGAATATAGAATTTCCAGGACAGACTTGCTCATATTCAAATGCAAATAAAAATGGGCTGGAAAGGAGGCAGTACCAAGTCAAACACAAATATAGTTTTTAGGATTCTAACCAGCTAAGCATGGATCTGCACAAAATGTTCTTCTCTCAAAAGTTGTACAATGAAGAATAACATGGCTTAGTCACCTTATAGGAGAAAATGTGACTAATACAAAAGTTTTATTTCTCTCAAATGTATTATTTAACCAAGTTCTATTTTTTTCTTTTTAGACATAAGGGTTAAGGTTAGATTTAGATTACAAATGGACTGCACCCACAAAATGACAAGGGTAACCCAATACCAGGCTTAGCAGTAAAAAAAAAAGGCTAACCCAGAATTAAATGCAATTTGAATAAAGCAAGAGATTGATTTCGTATGTAAGTAAGAGTTAGGTATGCTGCCATTGCTACAAATGTAAAAGTTATCATCCCTACAAAGAAAATCAATGTATATTACCTATCTGTTAAAAAGGCACAGATGAGATTCTTCGCATGTTTAGAAATTTCTGCATCTTCAGGGAAACATAGTGAATTTTTATGATCCATAATTTTGCTGTATGTTCCTACAAGTGAATCTGCATAAAATGGAGTGTCCCCTAAAATTCCAAGAAAGAAGACATCAGGTGTAATAGAGAATGCAAATCAAACACTTTTCATCTAATGTTTCAATATGTTAAGTCTATTTGTCATGTGCATGAAGAATGCATGGTTATGGGCCAGATGTCTCAGTCAAAACAGCCATACACCAAGAATATATTTAAGTTTTAACTATATCAATGAACAATCAACTTAAGAGCAAATTAAAAATCAATGCTAACTCTAGATTTTTGTTGTTTTTATAATAAAAATATTTACTGAATAATTACAGAAAAAGATTACTAGGCAACATCAGATCAAAGTCCTCTAATCATGGATTTGCGTTTTGAAATTACTCTCTAGAGCTGTTATACAATACAGAATACAGTAGTCACTAGCCATATATGGCAATTTAAGGTTAAATTAATTACAAATAAACAAAATGAAAAATTCAGTTCCCTGGTCACACTAGCCACATTAAAAGTGCTCAATGTGGCCAGTGACTACCATACTGGACAATGCAAATATAAACCGCTGACAGACTGAACTGAGAGTATCTCTAAGAGTTAGACCAGCCCTATTTTTTTACATATAAGAAAGCCAGGCCCAGACAGGTGGCATGTGAGTTGCTTAAGATGACATATAGAGTTGAAAATGGCAGAAATGGAGTGCTCCTGCCGACTAACGACTGAAACAAGTGCAAAGATGAAAAGAATTTGAAGGCACCATTTGGCCCAGTACTCATCTAAAGCCACAGGGTAAAGGCCCTGCCAGTGCGCCTCAACTCCAAGTCACCTTAGTCCAAAACACATTTTCCCAAACCAGTCAATCCAAAACTTCAAAAGGGCAGTCAAGCAGGTAAATTTTATTTGTTTACAAAGAGGGGGATTGGAGAGCTTTGAATTCAAGATTTTTCTGGTGCTATTTTAACTGCAGCAGAGTCCTTTAAATGAAGTCCCATTCCAACCAACTGAGCAAGCATCAGAGAGGCTCAGAATACTGCAAATTAGAACCATTCAAATTCATTCATTTCAGCTCTCAGAGTTAAGAACAGTAGCAGGAATTTAAAAGGTCTCTTCAAACGAGCCATGTGACTACAAAGGATATTATTTTCTAAATCCCTAGGGGATTCTAAGTAAATAACAGAATATATTTTACTTCCAAAAGATTATTAAGACACACCT
>PVKE010004770.1:0-10645 GCA_004027555.1 Craseonycteris thonglongyai
GTGTGTGTGTGTGTGTGTGTGTGTGTGTGTGTGGTGGGGGGGTGGGGGGAAGGACAACACTTGTGTTACACTGAGGGAAGGTATTAAACCAGGCATAAAGTAACTAAAAATATACTCAGAGGAGCTAATTTTCACTGGTATACAGTTCCAGAAACCAGCATTTCTAACCTAAGTTTATCATGCAAGGTTAGAGTGATTTAAGACACCGAAACACTTATTGGGGGGAATTACTTTGTAAATTATATAACCACTACACCATACACATGAAACTAATATTGACTGTCAACTGTAACTGAAAAACTGAAAACTTTAAAAAAGTAAAAAATAAATGTAGAAAGGATAAACTGGAAATTTTCAAGCCTCATTAAAAGAGAATCCTGTGAGCAATTAGCCTGCATATCTATATTTTAGGTTCATCCTCCTACAAACCCACTCTCAGCTTAATTCTTCCCATATCACTACAACAGCTTCAACAAGGACAGACAGGAATTCTGGTATTTAAATCTTATACCTATGCAACGCAAGATCCAAAAAAGCATAAGAAAAATCTTCTGGCTGTTGACTAAAAATAAAATTTATTTTATTTTTTTATTTATTTATTGAACTGAACTGGGGGTCGGGAAGCACACCCCAGTTCAGCATGTGGGTCTGCCTGGGCCGGGGCCGGAGCCGGGATTCGATCCTCGGTCCTCGGGGCTTCAAAGCAAGTGCTTAACCCGCTGAGCCATCCCGGCTTTCCCTAAAAATAAAATTTTAAGCTTAAAAAGTTGTAAATGCTGAATAATTCTGAGTAAAAACCTTTTCCATCTCACTAAAAGAAGTAATTTATGTGTTAAGTTTGTGTAGTTATAGTCCGTACGTGAAGGTCAGGATAAAAGTGAGCTCAAGACTAACTAGGGAAATGGTCAGAAGGTAAAATTATCACCTTCTTATTCTTAATATTCCAAATTCAGTTAATATCGAAAGAGTGTAAAAATTCAGATTGTTCATTTTGATCAGTGTCCTGTTTCAGTTAAATTTAAAAGGAAAAACTGTGATATATAAAAGTATAAAATAGTACTCACCAGAAAGGCAGCTTTTAAAGGGATGGTTTTAAGGAAAACCGTTTCCAATGTATCTACACCATTTCTTATACAGATTAAAACTGTGAAAGGCAATGAAACTTAAGCCCTTAGGCAATTTTATATTAAAAACAAGTGGGTATCTTATATATTTTATTACGTTGATAAACTGAGGTTTTAAAATATTTAATTAAATGCATGACTTTTATATAACATTAAAATAATGTGTTTTGAGTAGCTAATCACCATCCCAGTTTAACAGGAGTACAAGGATCAGCTAGTTTTATGGACTGTCCCAAATTAGGCATCATTACACTTAAGGTGTAAAGGAGGAAGCCATGCATCCCAGTCAATACTACAGACTGGAAGGATGATTCAGGCTTGTATAAACTAAGTTGTTTAGCTGTATACTTTATTCTTCTCTCCTAAGTTAAATTTAATTTTTACTAACATAGAGCACAATACAGTAGATTCTTAACCAGAACCTGTGGGGACTGGTAGATGCTGGATGAATTATCTGGCACGCTCAAGCAACCAGCACAAAAAATAAGATTTTGCTTAATAGTGCCAGTTCACTGAGAGTCTACTGTATTTAAAGGTTATCTCTCAAGGATGGTTCAAGACAACAATGAACTCTAGCAGAACCAATGAAAATAATAAAAATGTTAACGTATCTCTTACAACCTGTTATATCCCCACTGCCCCTCAAAAAAAATACACAAAGAAGCCATCTAGATATCTTGGTGGGCAGTCAGCTTTCATTTAAACATTAAAAAGGTTCATTATTCTTAGTTCAAAGTAAAATAAACAAATGATGGTGGTACACTAACAGAACAGATTATATTTTACAAAAAGAGAACCAAAATCAGTATTTACACCAAGCACTAAAATCACAAATAAAAAAAGCAATATAAAAACATTTTCTAACTTATAACTACACATCATTTATCATTGCTTGAACTAAGGAAATGACTTTAGGCTGATTCATACTGTAAAAAAAGTTAAAAGGCAAATGAGCACCACCACCACAGAAGTGGCTTAAGTAAAAGACCCTGGACTCAAAAGTTCTGCTACACTCCATTATCATATAATCAAAATGAGCAGAGCCAATTGAAACTTTCACTGTCTTTTCCTTCTATTTACAACCTATCTATTTAGGTTCAACCACAACCACGTAATAAAGGAACAGTATTACACCTTTATTACAACTTAAAATTATATTTAACAAACCTAGAGCTAACTGGTCCAAGTATTGAGTGTTTCAAAGTGTCTAATGGATCTTATTATTAGTTATACTCACATTTAAGCAACTGCACAGCTTTCTTCCTTGTGTGGGTTATATGGATATGTTTGAAAAAAAATAGGAACATCAGGTACTTACAGATTAAACTAACCTGTACTGGCAGGGCTGTGGGATTTTTCTTCTCTACCAGTAAGTAGCAAATGCTGAAATTCTGCTGCTAGTTAACAAAAACACAAATTGCATTAAACTGAGGAGTTCAATCCATACTTTAAAAAGTCAATGTGCATTAAATTTCCTCAGAGCCTGATAATACATTAAATTTTTTTCCCTAAATCTTACAAAAATTACCTTACATTGGCTGTTAAATTTAGAGTAATTTTATGAGATTGAGTTATTAACACTGTATATCTCTTGGATACAGTTAAATTTTATTAAACTATGAATTCCAGTATGTATTATAATTACATGGAAATTTTGCTCAGTCAAAAAAAAAAGGGGGGTAGGAGGACATATATCTGAGAGAAAAAAATCTCTTCTATGTGAAATGTCTAAACTTAAGGATATACAGATGTACTCCACAGAGGCAATCTTTTATAGTTTCTAATTCAATTTTCAAAAAACTGATTTCATTTTCTTATAACAGAATTTTCAATTTAAAAAACATGGGCTGAAAAACAAATTCTTTTGCTTCTCCTGGAAGTATACTAAAGCAAGCTAACAGCTAAAAGGGAAGATTTGCTCCTTAACTACATGCCCCCTTACTTTTCTAACTCAAACTTTAAATAACCTTTCCCTTGCTTCACTTGGGTAGTTAAGAAGCCTGTTTTATTAAGAGACTGGGAAATGATGCTGCAAATCTTTATTTTCATCTCTGACTGCTTAACTATTTGTGAATAAAACATTCAGAATGAGCTATGTTATAAATGACTTGGTGAAAACTTAACAAATGCAAAGCAAGAGCAGGAATATTGTTACCTTTCATTATATTTAAGGTTCTTAAGACTAATAAAACTATACATTTGGCCTCTACCCCTAAAGAATCACTATTGGGTCTGTGTGGTTCACTAGGCTGCACACCTCACTCTTCATTTTTATCAATTTCATTTAAGTTCCTCAAAATTAACCAAAGGCGAAGGCATACAGATTCTTTAAAAACCCTAGACACAGTACAAAAACCAAAGGGTTTGAAGAATTCCAATAAAGGACTTCCCTTTTTTACAGACACAGAATTACACAAATCCCTGACCAAATACACAGCACATTATTGAAGCTGTGCCATATTACCTTATATATCATAAGACCATTAGTATGCGTGGAATCTATATAAACAATCATTAAGGGTTTTACTCACATGTATCTTCTCTGGAGTTAATTTGATCAAAATAAAACATACACAAATGTATTCTCATAATATAGCTGGTGATTACATGCCTCCTAAGAAACCTAACATGAACCAATCTTGATTTATAAGAGTATTCAATTTGCTTGAAATAGAAATAGTTCAAATTAGCTTCAGTGAAGATCTCCTTTGGGTCTCCAATTTCTGGCTTAATATGACTTCTACATCTTGCTTAGTAAAATATTGGTATTTTCCTCTGAGGATACATGGTATTACTTTAATAGATTTACCGAGATGGCTCCTCTCATGGACAAATTATTATGCAAGAATGTATAGAGCAGGAAAAACAATGCTAATAAAAAGCAATTAATTATCTTCTGACCCTTACTGAAATACTCTAGTTATTAAAAATGCTACTTTAAAACTTATTATTTCCAAACAAAAATACCAAGTATAAGAACATGAGAATACTTGAAAAGGTTGGAGATGTTTAAAGTATCAGGGAGCTTTTAAAGTTCTACTTCCCCATTTCCTATGCATTACTTTAAATTAGATCAATAGGGGATACTTAAGAGCTCAGACATTAAAAGTATAGTTCTGAAAATTCAACATTATAAAACTGCATATCACATCATTGAAGAAACTACTACTTTTTTGCTAAGATATATCACACAGAAAACTTAGATGGATTTCTATGCTAGATAAACAAGTGTTATTTATTAAAATGATTCAGATGACAGAAAAAAGTACTAAGGGGTAAAAACAGCAGTTAATCTTCACTAATATTGAAGTCATGAGATAGTAAGCGAAGTGTTAATTAGGGGAATATTTAGTCAAGTCTTATAAATGAATCCCTATTTTAAAGGACCTTTCCATAAAGTTATAGTAAGAAAAAACCAGTTTCGTTTTGGAATAATATACAAAGATTATCCTATGTTAGGTAGGTTAAGTACCACCTTTAAAAAAAAGACATACCTGATTTATACAAAACTTTAAGGTACATGTTCAATAATTTTATCCCCCAATCAATACAAGTGTAAATTTACTCAAAATTTATCTCAATAAAGAGGTGACTTAACATTTCCTTTCATTTACCAAGTTTTACCAGTGGATATAAGAGACACCTGGAAGTTATTTAATTCTTAAAATTTTATTTGTCTGAGTCACAGACCTACAGAAATATCAAAGAAACTGCATCTTAAGAGTTATCTGTATCACCTTCAACCAATGTGCCAACTTTAGAAAATCCCTCCCACTCCCAGTACTCAAATATATAATTATTTTATAATTATTCCAATTATCACTATTAGAATTAGGACAAGCAGCTTCACTCTTAAATATTTCAGTACATTGATGGATAGTGGATGCAAAAGAAAACATCTCCAACTAAGGAGTTTTAAAAGGTGTTAATTATTAAGTCAGATATAAAATATTCCAATGGAATATTTTTGTTGTGACAAAATTCTTTTATCAAACATTAAAATCTTTTCCCCCATGATTCAGTTACAGAGAAGTTTATGTTCAATTAAACAGGTAAAAATTTGGAATTCATTTAATGCATATTTTTTATGCTTCCAAAAATTAAAACAGAAACACAATCTGGGTTTGCTAACATTGTACTATATGTTATTGTTGTTCAAAAGAAGTGTGCTACCTGGAGAAAATGGTGGCTTATATATAAGAAGGAACAAAAATAATAAAGGTTTTATTCTTTAGCCTCTTCCAGTTCCCTCTGTACCCCACTACAACATGCTGACATAAAACACAACTTTTCTCACCAAATAAAAGCAAACTTTCATTGAAAACAAATGTGGATACTTCTCAAGTATGCATATTGCGTAAAATATTGTTCAGTAAGGCTTCAAAATAATAGTTTTGAAACCATAGTTCAATACACTCATTTTACCACATGATATAATTTCAGTTTGACTATCTGAAAATTAGTAATCTATCCATACTGACAGGTCTATAATACCCAAACTCTTTTATCATCTCAAATGTGTAGTGTATACGCAGACAAACCACACACACCACCTTCCCACTTTTCACAGGGCTCTACATTAACATTTGCTCTAATGTGGTGAAGTTTTAAAGATATTAAAAATCAAAAGCATTTCCAGATGGTCTTTCAAACTCAGTGCTCAATGCATAACTTTGGGATTAATAATGCAGATTTCATTATCCAGTGGCATTTCCAATTAAACTTATCCTTGAGGTTAAATTTAATAGTTTGAAGATAAAACCACCAGTTAAGGTTTCCCTAAAAGTGATGTAAAAAGTTTAAATGAAACATTCTATGCCTCCAAATTAAGAATGTCAACTTAATAAAGTTCAATATAGCAGTAACAGCTTTATAAAGCTGTTACATGTTATATAACACAAAGTAAATTATGTAACATTACATATACCAAATACCTTTATTAACACCACAGTCAAACGTGAATATTAATATAGAGCCTTCTCTGCCAAGAGTATAAAAATCCTACGTTTAATTAAATTTAGGGGCCTTCACCAAACTTGCTGCAAGTTTGGGGACATAAATATCCAACAGCCATCAAGCTGTGAAAGCCCCTATAAGGAATAAAATAAATCCCACTTGCCTCAGACTGAACAGGGCAACACTGAGACTCAGCCTCAGCCTGTCCTATGGCAGGGCTATAGGAAGAAGAAAATTTTAATTTTAGAAAAACATTACCCAATTAATTTAAGACATGCATTAAAGAAAAAATCCCAATGATTAAGCAAGCAAAAGAAAAAAAAGTAGCTCTTAAAAAAACAAAAACTATTGTCTATTATAATTCCAGAACCCATAATTATTTTTGTTGGGAGATCTCCCTCCCAAATGCCTATTTAATTAAGCTCAGTTTAAGTTCAATATGCAACTTGATCAGTGGAATGGAAGCACACTGAGTATTTTCCCCATTCAATGTGTAAGACAATACTAAAAAAAGTATTCAAATTATATAGTTATTCCAGAAGTCACTCAAAAGTTGTTCCTCTACTGCTGGTCTTGGTAGTATCACACAGTAATAAGATCTATACGCTAGAAACTAGTGCCAGACAAATGTTTGTCATTTTTGTTTTTCTTTTTAGTGATGTAAGAGTGGATATAAGGTAGAGAGCCAAAGCTGGCAGCCCCATTAATCTTATAACTTCCTAATTTATGGCACCACAATGCCTGCCTGAATGTATCAAGTCCAAAGAGTTGTCTTCTATAAGGGCAGATGAAGTTTACTTCAATTCAACTCTATTTATGGAAGCATAAGTCAAAGTAAGAATTATTTCAATATAATTTGTTCCACTTATGATTTCATCCCACTACGGACCCCAGAAGCAGTTAGGTAAAGTCTTTTCTAGAAGCTTAATTATGCTGATACATGCACAAATTACACTTTAAATATACCAAATGGCACCACCTGAGCCATATACCTACAGAACACCTACAGAACAGAGGATATGGTCTGCTTAAATTTCTTAATGCCATGCACAACACTGAACTGACTTTTAATGAAAATTCTATCAATTATTTAAAACTAGTAATATTTTCTCCCTCCAGACCTCAGAAAGCAATAAACCTTGACACAAAATATCAATTCTCTTTGCATTAAAGGTAAAAATAACTTTGACTAATTTTTGAAACATCATGCCATTTTTACCTGAAAAGATTTTCAACACAGGTTTTTCTTTGGCAGTATGACAAGTGAGCTGCCAAATCTAAGTATATGTTAATTCCAAAACTATTTAGGTAGGCAGGTTTTTGGTAGGGGAATGGATATGAGGCTCGGCTGCTAGAAGGATGAAATACATTCTTACTGCTACACGGATGCTGTCTTTTCAAACTATGGAATTTTTTGAGTCTCAATGGTAACACAGCACGAGAGCTATAAAACCACTAGTGCAAAATCAGATTTAAACTAGCACTCAGCTCTTTAATAATTGTAATGCTTTGTTTAAATGAATGACTTGCTTAGACATTTTTCAATAATTTCCTACAAGGTTAGTGTTTTTAAACAAAACTTCAGATTTCATGTCTTATATCTACACAATCACATAAAGGTTATAAAGAACTGCTACCATTTTCTGAATAATTATACTTTATACAGGTAATGTGATACTTAAGCATGAAACTACCTTATAAAATATCAAAAGAATGGATACGCAAAGAGGTTAATAGGAACTATTTATATAAGACTTGCAACAACAGATACTAAATAATAACAGTCATCTCTACAGAAAAGTTCTCCATAGGAACCCAGGAACATTCAAATTTCCGAAGATGAAAGGTTGCCATTTAGGCTTCATAACAGAAGAAAGCCATCTTATCAAATGTAATTTTCTAAGAATATAATAAAATGTCAAATCCACCTCTGTTAAACATCCTAACAGCCACGCTTACTCTCTCGAATTACACTTAGGATACATATCAATCAATTAATAGCACAAAAAGCTATTACTACTTGCACCTAAGCTTCTAGAAGTTTGCACCTGAAAAGCTTCTGAGGTCCATGCAGTACTGCAGTCTCAAAAGAATCAGAAGGAAATGAATGGGTCTGGCACTAGGCTCTAAATATCATCAGCAAGGAGGAGGAAACATTAAGATTTACATTTTAAATATATATGACATCTAACAAGTATTGACACCAAAAGGGTAAAAAGGTGACACAATATAGTGATGTGATAACCTATTATGAAATGACTCATACACATTAAGTTTTTCTGTTAAATGAAGCACTAACGTACAATTCTATATATACTGTCCAGTTTAAAACATGCAGCTAAGGAATAACCTACAATTCAAAGACAGAATCCAATAACATATCAAAACTGCATTGGTAAACTATGAATTTTATTATGTGGACATCTAATATGGCGTGCATTTGTACAAACCTCTCAGGCAGTAGTCCACAGCTGGGTTATGAATGAAAAGGCATAAATTGTTCTCTCATTTTATTACAATGAAGTTTAACAGTACAGAAAAGTCACATGACCTTGGTGGGTCAGATTTCGTAAACCTGCAACATGAGGAACGCTAAATACATTAAATATTGTTACACATTCAGACCTCTAATGTACAGGTATACTTGGAAATAGTTACAGCCCTCACCAAGCTAGGTTGGGGACATGAAGTCCAACAGCATCTGAAATGCTGTGAAGGCATAACTTTACAAATAGCAATGTAAGCTTACAGAACTTGCCTTTATTAAGGTGGTATGTTCATGTAATTCCAGCGCCTTCACAATATAACGAACCAAATTTACTATACTTCACTTCTAAAAACCTAGATGAAACATGAAAAAGAAGCCATACAGTATAAATTGCAACTTCAGGAAAATTTCCTGCTTTATTATTCCAAATAATTTTTCCCATGTAAAATAAATGTCCAATAGTTCCTGGTATGTGGGAAGATAATGTTTGTTAAAGTCACAATGAAGCCTTATTGACGGAAGCTTGGCTATATAAACAGCACAAGTTGAGAAAAGGTTTAATCTCCAAACCTATTAGATTGGATGAAGTGAAATCAGTAACGGCCACCTTGCGACATTACAGGAGGTCTCATGCCCATCGGAGGTCGAGGAGGCCCACCTTGGTAAGGGGGCACCATTGGCGGTCCCTGCCCGTACGGTGGCATAGCTCCAGGAAGGTAACCTGGCATGCCTTGATGATGACCACCATACTGACCTAAAAAACACATTTAAAACACAACAAATAGATTGAGTTGGTCCATGCACTGTACTTTTAAATGCAATGTATTTTGCAGATAAACTTGTATGTGTATATGTTACACATACCAACACACTACTAGATAGAATAAACAGAAAAAGAGGAATACCATGAGGTGGCATTGGGGGTCTCATTCCTTGTTGCTGTGGGATGCCTGGCTGTGGTGGTATCATGCCTCCAATTGGTCCAACTGGTGGATTACCAATGGGAGCCTGTCCTGGACGAGGAAGATTACGCTGATATTTAGGTAGCTGTGCCCTTCTCTCTTCCTAGGAATAAAAACAGGCATGATATTAAATACCTGAATGCAGAAAATCATTAAGCATAAAGGCAAGCATCTAAAACCTTTTTTATAGAATATATCCTTACTTCCCTACCAATTACTTTTGTCACACAAATCAGCTCAATGACTTAAAATCTCGATACCTTAAAACTTCACTTATTTTTTTGAAGCACAGGTAACAACTTTTTAGGAATTATTTCAGCAAAAATGTATCCAATGAAGACGGTAAATGGGCTTCAAGGGATCTGCAGAATCTACCTCATATTTAACTCTTTCTTCAATTAATTAAAAAATCTAACTAAAATGATTTAAGAATAAGAACCCAACTTATTGTTTTAGAAATAGTCTGGGGGAAGGGGATGCATCTCATCTAAGGATCAAAACATAATACTCACTTTATTTTGTTTGTGGTTCTTAAAAATCAGAATGGTAAAAACCACTTAGTAAGCATTAAATCAGAACATAAGACCATTGGTGTACAAATTAACATTTTTCAAATGGAAAAATTGCTACAATGACATTCAATCAATCTCTGCTAGTAAAAACTGTAAACAACTCACCAGTGATATATCCTCATCTGGATGGATCAACTTACTGGTTGCACTGGTTGTCGTAAGAGTAGCAGGCTTACTTGTTATTGAAGCTGCTGGCTTAGCTGCAGTGCTATTTGTTGTACTAGTGGTTGAAGCTGTAGACTGTGTATAAGCAGGGAATGTAGGCTTTGGGGGTTCTGTAGTTGTTGCAGGGGTACTATTTAAGGGCTTGAAATCTGTACCAACAGGTCCTTGGACAGCTGCCTGAGCCTGTAAAACACAACCTTTCGTCAGCAAACTTCAAAACCCTAAGTTGAGTGCAGCTACTACCAATGTAACATAAAAATAAGACACCAACATTCAGAAAAGAACCAAACTTTAAATAAAACTAAAACAAAGTTAACATGATGAACACTCCACTCAACATAACACATAAAAATATCAAGGGAAAGCTGGGACGGCTCG
>PVKE010004770.1:20687-62725 GCA_004027555.1 Craseonycteris thonglongyai
GCCATGAGGACCGAGGATCGAATCCCGGCTCCGGCCCAGGCAGGACCCACGTGCTGAACTGGGGAGTTCCCACAGTTTGGTTCTCTAACTGTCTCTGTCTCTCTCTCTATCTGTCAAAAAGTAAAATAGAAATAACTATGCACTGAAGACAAAAAGATAATTTCTCTCTATAAATGTGAAAAGATAAAAAAAAAAAAAAGAAATTGACATCTTAATTTTCTTTAATCTTACTGTTCTGAGAGGTTGAAAGAGATAAGGGAGAGGGCCGAGAGCAGTCTCCATAGCTGTACATTATTAGTTGTGACATGGTTTCATTCCACACAGGTAGATGTGAGGTTTCACAGGGCAGGAACCAAACCAGGGGCCTTCCACATGGGAGGAAAAAACCTTCGCTGCCCAGCTAACCCAGGGTGGTTTCAAATTGCACCACAGTTCAGCATGGGGGGATGTGTGGTCTGGGGCTGGAAATCAAACCCTGGATCTCGTGATCATGAGGCAAGTTCTCAAACACTGAGCTATCCTGGCATCTCTTTTAATTTTATTTTCAACAGCCACATGTAACTTAGTGACTGCCACAGTGGAAAATTGTGGGTCTCATGTAGTAGGTTCTCAAATATTCTTGAATGGATTTTAAACTACTGTTGTATAGTGACATAACTGGAATAAAAAAAATCTATATAAATTTAATTTTTTAATTTCAGGAAGTAACATTTTGTTTTAATTTACCTCCCTGTTTCCTACCAACAGTAGTTTCCAATAGAGACTTGCACATCTCTCTAGGGTCCAATTAGGCAAAAATTCAGGCAGCTCTAAAACTGGCAAGAGTAAGAGAAATAATGTTGAGGACATAATGGTACTTATTAGATCTTTAAAAATAAAAATTACAAAGCTCTCCCTACCTAATAGTAAAAGGACCCAAGAAATCAAGAAATGAAATGACATTACCATTCCATGGAATAAACTGTTGAAATAAACCTCTCACTCCAGGCAACAGATTATAACAAATCCTTCAATGGCAGTAATAGCAACTAATTATGTCTCAATTCTTATGAGATTAGAACTGGTCAGCCTGTCTATAAAATTTAAATCATTGATCAATGTTTGCTAACCCAAGTATTGAGGAATGTTGTGATCTCAACCTAATTGTCAACAATCTAACCTAAAATGAAAAATAGCAATAATTTAAAAATAAATACCAATATATAAACTTTCCTTAAACATTTATCAATTGTTTATCTTCTTGATGGCTAATAACAGTTGGTTTTTTTTTTTAAGCTGATTGGACATCTTACCTGCTCTTCTGCAAAAAATAAAACAAAACACAACAACAACAAAAACTACAATTGTCAAATATTCATGTTCCAATCTACAAGGGAACAAAAATTAAATACAGAAAGTAAATCCTTACCTGCATGCAATGTATAGCCAAGCCAGGTCCTGTGTACAACTTTTTATGACATATATGACATTTAAAATGTTTTGCTTTTTGGTGTTGTATAAGGATCTTCTCATCATCAAAATCTCTATTACAATACCTGATCAATATTGTTAAGGTACAAAAGCAGCAAAATAACGACACTCCTTGTTTAAAAGAAAAACAACAAACCTGTCATATAATAGGAATTACATTACAATATGGGAACAGCTACAAATAAAAAAGGTGCTTTACAGAAACTTTGCTTTTAACATTTACTATCCAATTAGAGATTTGTCACATAATTTTAGCATAGTTCCTGGAAAATCATAATCTCTGCACATTTTAGTAAGCCTCAGTGTAGTTTTGTAAAATTTGTGTTAAAACAGAGATTTATGTGGTTAACTTTTATTTTGTTCAATATGTTAACTTTCACAAATACACAGTTGAAGGGGGTTCAATGAAAAACCCTCAATTTTATGTCATGACAATGTAGTCATTTGATTAGAAATAATAAGATTTACCTAATAAGAATTAAGTTCGTATTGAATAAGAATGACACAATTTTGTATGGGCAATCCATAAATTGTTTGCAATTCCCTATGATATTATGTTGCCAAGGAATGTATTTAAACTCACAGATGAGTTAGATTAATAAAACTGATAATTACCTCACTACGTTTTTCCTAAAAGCACATTACAAAACATTTAACTGTTTTTGTTAACTATTATATAAATGCAGTTCTGTAACAAACTGGTTTTAGGTTCAACACCGTAAATTAAACTAACTTAACATGAAGTATATTAATCCTTCCGGAAAAAAATCCATTAAAAGGACGCCACTTTTAATGAGAGGAATTTTTTAGTTCTGCAAAGCTACGTAATAGATGCAAGAAACTCCGTGCTGAGAAAGCTTTGTGAAGATTTAGGCGCCCATGGGTGGGACGCGGAAACAAGTTCTTCCTCCTACACGCGCGCAAGGGAAAAAAAAAAGTTCGACATCAGGGTTGACTAACAAGACGTTACTAACCCACCGATTCTAAAAAAAAAAAAAAGGCAAAAAGTGCGTGACTACCTCAGAAGGCTCCCACCTAATTCTCCGTGAAGTCAAACGTTTCACCTACATAAAGTCCCTTTGTTGAATCGTCTCCAAAACGGAGTACAGCAGAGTAGTCCTTAGGGGACACTGCCCTTGATGGCGTGGTCCAACGGCCTCCCGGGGGGGTCAACGCTCTCAGCCAAGCAAGAACCTCTCGAGTCACGGAGTCCCACGAACCACAACTGCCAGAGCCTCTCGCCCTAGGGACCGTTTTCTGAGCAGACTTGCCAAAGCCGACTCCAGCCAGCAAGACCCCCACCCCGAGGCCTAGATTCCAGGCGCACTCCGCCACAGGCCAAAGCCAGGGCCTCCCAGTCCCAGTCACCACCAACCGGCGCCCCAGCTCAGCCTCGACTTCAAACTGACAAAGGATACCAGCACCACGGTTTCAGCTGCTTCTTCTTCTTGCGACCCATCACAGCGCTCGCGACAAAAAGGGCGAAGATAATAAGCAACGAAAAACAAGGCGAAAATCGCGCACTCTTCGAATCCAACTGCCACCACCGCGTACCACAGGAAACAGACACAAAATGGCCGACGCCCTCGTTTGCTGCTCTGTCTCCCGTTAGGCACTGCGGCCAAGGCGGTGTCAGGAGGTCACATGACACAGATCTTCTCCTTGAGTGGCTGGAGACTCGCGGCGGCTGTCGCCGCCATTTTATCTGTTTAGTCGGTGCTGGTCGGGATTGATTGCTTAATGATACCCCCGGTTTCCTTAGTAGGAGAGCCAGCTGCCTAGGTACGCCGAGAAACTTGCGAATTGAAGAAAGAAAGAAAAAGAAAATGTTATCAGCGTAATTAAGGGCGGACTACGATAAAAAGGATAATTGAGACAACTCCCAATTATCCGTTTTATATCCCGGATGAATCCTTTCTTTAGTAAGTGTGACATTTGGCTACTACGTGCCAAGTCAAAGAAGTCCCAGTCTCTCTCTGCCTTGTAACTCAGATTGGTGACAGATGAGTAAACAACGCTGAGTGGTCAGCGCGTTGATGGGGGGAAATACGGATGCTGTGAGACCTGACAAAACCCTTACAGGACTTTAGCGGTTATTGGGTATCGGCGAGCGAGGTGGAGGGCAGGGTATCTCAATAAGGGAGCAAGAAAGTGTAAATCTTTGAGGCTGAGCACCAGAAAAAAAAAAAAGTAAATAGTAGCGCTGGAGCTCATAGTATGGAAGTTGGCAAGAGATGATAATTCTAGGGAGACTGGTGAAGGCGACTTACGGAGATTCCAGAAGCAGCCTGAAGAGTTTGACTTCATGCTGAAGTCTTTGTAAAACAACACAGGAGTTTTAAGAGGACAGTTAGAGAACATTGTAAGTTTAAAAGGTAGTACAGATGGTTAAGAGTCCAGTGCTTGGGTTCACTTTCCACCAGTTGCCACTGCCTACCTGAATGACTTTGGGCAGGCCACTTAAACTTCCTCTGACTGCACTCAGAAGAGTTTGGCATATTCAAATAACTATTACGTGAACGACATGGAACTATTAAAAGGAAGAAATAATAGACGCCCATGGAGTACTTACTGTGTGCCAGACACCATGGTAAGTTTTCCATTACTTGTCTCAAGCCTATGTGATGTAGGTGTTATTATTAACACCCTGTTAATATAGATGAGAGGGCTTAAGAGAGTTGGAAGTAATTTACTCAGTGTCACCGAATTAGTAAGTATGAAGCTGAATTAGATTTGAGTTTTAGAAAAATCACTTTGGCCACACTGAACAGTGGATTGGTAGAGGCTAAGAAAGTCAGTCCAGTCATAGAGAATATGACAGTAATCTGGGTGAGAGGACAAACTGATCGAAAATAGGGTAGTAGTAGCAGGAAGTCATTTATTCATTCTTCCTAAAACAAGCAAGCAAGATTATTTTAGATGGTGCCCAGTGGTCTACCAAAACCAAATGAAAAAAGAAAATGATGGACAAGGATGTCTACTCTAATCACTTCTGTTCAAAATTGTACTGGTGGTTTAGCCAGGGTGATTAGGCAAGAAAAAGAGATAAAAAGAAATCCAGATTGGAAAGAAATAAAACCATCTCTATTCACAGATGCCATGATCTTGTAGGTGGAATTGGATCATTGAGTCTCCCCCACACAAAAAAAACAGTATTAATAAGTTGAAGTACTGATCCCCAGTACATCAGAATTTGACCTTACTTGGAGATAGAGTCTTTATAGATATAATCATGCTAAGGTGAGGTGATTAGGGTGGGCCCTGTTCCAATATGACTTGTGTCTTTATAAAGGAAATTTGAACATACAGATATACATAGAAGACAGTGTAAAGAGACATAGGAAGAAGACTACTACCTACGGCTCAAGAGACCTGGAACAGAGTCTTCCCCCACACTCAGAAGAAGCCAACCCTGCTGATAACTTGAGTTTTGACTTCTAGACTCTAAAATTGTGAGACAATAATTTTTGTCACGTAAAGCACTCAGTCTGTAGTACTTTGTTATGGCAGCCCTAGCAAACTACTACACTTGTATTTGGAAAATCCTAAGAGAGCCATAAAATAAAAATGTAGGGTGAATAAGTGTTCAGCAAGGTTACAAAACAAGATCAATATACAAAAATAAATTGAACTTTTATACACTATCACAATCTGAAAATGAAATTAAAACAATTCTATTTACAATGACATAAAAGAAAACTTGGGAATAAATTTAACAAAAGTTCAAAACATACTCTGAAAACCAAAATGTACGTAATTAAATAAGCTCTAAATAAGTGAAAACAAAACTCTGAAATTAATTTCAATTAAATGACTTCAAAACATGATTTTATATCAATAAGTCATCCCCAACTCAATTTTGTGGTATTGAGAATTCTAGAGTCAAAGTGTTCAAGTTGGACTGCCGTTAACATTTGTTAGCTGTTTTACCATGGGCAAAAGTAATTGGCCTTAAGTCAAAATGTCCTTTGGTGGATGACTAAAGAAGTTGTACATTTATACAATGTAATATTACTCAGCAGTAGGGAAAGATGAAATACTGCCACTTGCAACAACATGGACGATCTTGATCATCATGTTAAGCAAAATTGTTACCTTGCCGCTGTAAAATGGCTCCCCTGCGTCAATCTCATGACATCACAAAGGAGTGATTTCGATAAAGCTTTGAAGGGAGTGTCTTGGAATGCTGAGACCTGATAGAATGATATCGGTGGTTCTCCCTTATCGGATGGATGGTTTCTAAGCAATAACTCTCTCCCCTGAGGTTGGGCATGTGTATTAAGGCACAGTACATGTTGGAATGCAATGGGGACTTTTTGGGAAAATAGTTGCCAGGCATGTAACTCACAGACCTTAAGGTTAAAGTTTAACTTCCTTGTGCAATAGCTAATAAAAGCTATGCATTGGGGGAAGCCGGGATGGCTCAGTGGGTTAAGCGCTCACTTTGCAGCGCCGGGGACCGAGGATCGAATCGCAGACCCATGTGCTGAACTGGGGAATGCCCCCAGTTCAGTTCTCTCTCTGTCTCTGTCTATCTCTCTCTCTCTCAAAAAATAAATAAATAAATAAAATTATGCATTGGCCCGATTAGGTGCTCAGTCCTTGAGGTTTGAGTCCCTTGGCCTGCTTGCGATCTGTTCTTGGCTACTGTCTTTCTTAACCCTGCATTGCCCTTCTTGCATCCCACAGCTCTTGTGGCACAGGATGTGACACAAAGTAAGTCAGGGAAAAAAATTGAGAAAAATCAGTGGGTTAAGTGCTTGATTTGCAGCCCCAGGGACCCAGGATTGAATCCCAGCCCTGGCCCATGCGTACCCATATGCTGAACTGAGGTGTGCTTCCCATGTGGGAGGCCCCCAGCCCAGTTCCTGCCCTGTGTGACCCCTGCCTATCTGTGTGGAAACCATGTTGAAAACTGATGACATACAACTATGGAGAATGCTCCAGGCCCTCCCCCTTCTGTCTGTCTGTCTCTCTCTGTCTCTGTCAAAAACAAAATCTTTTTTAAAAATTCAGGGACACAGTCAATACTTTAGTGATTACCTGAGGGTAAGGGGGGAAGAAGGTGTTGGAGGAGGGAGGGGGCATCAAATATATGGTGATGGAAGAACTGAGTCTGGGTGGGGAGCACACAATGCAACACATAGATGATAGATGATGGAGTTGTAGACCTGGAACCTATGTAATTTTTACTAAGCAATGTCACCTCAATAAATTTTAACAAGAAAATACATTAAAAAAAATTAACTGGCCTTGGCTTACTCATCTGTAAAATGGGATGGTAATATCTACCTAATGGAGTTGTGAGAATTGAATATTTATAAAGCACTTAAAGAGTCCTCACACACAATAAATATTCAGTAAATGTTAGTTATTATTCTATGTAAAGTTAATGTGGAATGTAGGTGTACCTTTAATATCTTTAATATGGTGTAAGGTGAAATATGCAAGGAAAAGAGGCTGAGGAGTTACAAAGTCTTAATTCAGCAAACAGTTCACTGGCACCATAGGCCATGTGCTAGGATAAGAGAGGATATAGCAGTGAACAAACCAACATTCCAGTAGGGGAGACAGACAAAAACAAATGCATAATGTCAGATGTAGTAAGTGTGATGAAGATAGGATCTAGACTGTTGGGACAGCAGTGGAGGTGTGTGTGGAGTATATTTTGTGTAGTCAGAGAGAATCTGAAGAAGTAACATTTGTGCAGAGACCTAAATGATGTGAAAGAAGATGGGCAACTATCTGGGGCAGACAGAAGGGCAAATTTAAAAACTATTAAACTGAAAAGAAATTAGAGTGTTTGAAAAATACCAAGAAATGTGAAGTGGGCAGAGTGAGCAAGGGGGAGGGTGATAGGAAATGAAATCAGAAAGGGAGGTAGAAGCTAGATGTGTATCCTGTACAAGTGTATCCCACTATCAGAGCCTTATTCTCAGGTTTGTTTTGAAGACTCAAGCAAGAGAATACAATACAAAATAACAAGAGTATGGATTTGGAAGTCAGACATAGTTTGATCACTTACATTGACTAAGCCTCAGTTTCCTCATCTATAAAATGATGATAAACCCCCCTGGTTACAGAGTTGGTCTAAGGACAAATGTAGTAGGTAAATGTCCTGGCCATTGGTTACTGCTAAATATGTGGTAACTACCGTGTTTCCCTGAAAATAAGACCTACTTACAGTTTTGTCTCTCGCTGAAATATAAGGCATCCCCAGAAAATAAGACATCCCCGAAAATAAGGCCTCCTCCAAACATAAGGCCTCCCCGATAAGGCCCCCCGAAGCTACCGTAACTCTGGACTCTGGACTGTAGCGGCGGGCGCTGCTGCTCACTGTTGGCTGCTGCTCACTGTTGGCCGCAGCGCAGCCGGAGCAGACAGGAAGTGCGAGGTCTCTTTTAATTAGAAGATGATGACATGACTGTCATTGAATAAATGAGTAAATGTACCATAGATTGTTGTACATGGAAATAATGGTAGTAACAAGAAATTCTTGTTAGGATTCACAGTTTGTCTGGTTATGCTGGTTTGTGATGACAACTACCGTACCGTATACAGGTAATAAATTTCCTTTTTTTGTTGTTCAACAACAAATGTGTACCATATTCTTCTTCATGGAAAAATAAGACCTCCCCTGAAAATAAAACCTAGCGCATCTTTGGGAGAAAAAATTAATATAAGACACTGTCTTATTTTTGGGGAAATGGTATTGAACTATAAGTGCTATATTGATATAATCATTGCTGATGGCAGTTGATAGACCAACTTGCAAAACCTAATATCCTCAGATTTTGTTCATTGATCATTAAGAGGCCAGTAATGATAAACCTAAGATCACCCTAACTATCCACCATACTTGGCAGTAATCACATTCTGCTCTACCCCATGTGCATGCCTCATCTCTTCAGTTGTGTTGCCAGCTCCTTTAGGACAAAAACTTAAATAAAGGATTGTCTTTCTATATGTGCTTATGTTCTAACTCATTCATTTAAAATTCTGTATAGTCTTTTGATATACCTGTGTATTAATTTCCTATTGCTGCTGTAACAAATTACCACAAACTTAAAGCAACACAAATTTATTATATTAGAGTTTTGGAGGTCAGTTGTCTAAAATGTGTAGGCATGGTTGAGTTCCTCCTGAAGGATCTAAGGCAGAATCTGTTTATTGCCTTTGTTAACTTCTAGGATGCAAGAATTCCTTGGCTTGAGTACCAAATCATCCATTCTCCACTTTAGGTATCACAATTGCCTTCTCTTCTCTGGTCTCCTGTCTCTGTCTTATACTCTTGTGGTTACATTGGGCACACTTGGATAATCCAAAATAATCTTCCCATTTCAAGATTTTAAAAATTAAAACACACCCTCAAGTCCCTTTTGCTAGGTGAGGTAACATTCTCAGGTCTCAGAGATTAGGACGAGGATATCTTTCAGGAACATTATTCTGCCTACCACCACATAAGCTAATCAGTCTCCTATTGACCAACATTCAGATTGTGTCTAATTTTTCATCAATACAAACCATGCTGCAAGGAGTGTTTTTGGAGTCATGTATTTTCACCCTTATCATAGTCAGAAGTCATATGCATTTAAAAATACTGATATTTTCAACTTGCTTTCCAAAACATGTGCATTAATTTCATTCCTAACAACTGTTTATGGGAATGCTTCCTTACACACCTCAACACGGTATTATCAAACTTTTAAATCTCTGCTGATCTGCTAGATGAAAAGTAGGAAAATATACCATAAGTTTTATTTGAATTTGAGCATTTTATGTATATTTCATTTTTTTTATCTCTTCTGTGAACTGCCTATTGTCTATTTTTCTGTTTGTTCACTGACAAATGGCAACTGTTCATCTATTATATTTGTTGAAAGTATTTTTCCCAGTTTGTCATTTGTGTTTTTGACTTTGGACCACACAGAAATGTTTAGAGCTTATGTAGTCAGATTTATTCATCTTTTCCTGTATGGCTTCTAAGTGTTGTTATGTTTAGAACAGATGCCTTCAAGAATTTTTTAAATTCTCCCATATTTCCACCTATTTTTTTAAAAGTAAGGGGACCTAACATTCACTTCTGAAATCTTTGATCAAACTGGTGTATGTGCATGTTTGCCCCCTTGAAAGGAGGTAGGACAGCTTTATTTTTCTTTTCCATGTGCCTAGCTAGTTAGTGGTACTATCCTCACATAAAGAGTCTCTTGGACGTCTCTAACGACTGAAGAGAAAAAGGAGTAAAAAGGGAAATGTTAATCGTTCTTCCGTCGAGGTAATTTAGTATGCCTGCTAGCCCCTGCAGGGAGAGAAGCCCTTGCAAGCCAGCTTCCTCACCTAAGAACCCGGGGAAACCAGCGGAACGCAGTTGCGCGAGGACCGGGAGCCAGACGAGCCTAGCCACTGAGGACTGTACGGCAGTGTGGGGGAGCGCTTTGGCGAGGACACAGGACCGTTCGGAGGCCGCCGCGATGCTCCCCTCCTTGCAGGAATCTCTGGACGGAGATGAAAAGGAGCTAGAGAGCAGCGAAGAGGGTGGCTCCGCCGAGGAGCGGAGACTCGAGCTGCCGCCCAGCAGCCACTACTGTCTCTACAGCTACCACGGAAGCAGGTGCAGCGCCATGCCGTCCCTGGGGCCCCGCCCCGGTGCCGTATGGCACTCCAGGCCCGAGTCCTGGGCGCTCTCAAACGCTATCTTCTGCTCTCCCGGCGGAGGGTTTTGAATTTAAGGGCCCACTTGGTCTCATGCAGTTCATTCCAGGCCCCCATCTGGGACTTCTGTGCCTGGCCTTCCTGAGCCTTGTCATTTTTTTCAGCCCTTTTTTGTCATTCGTGTCTTTTCTTTAGCTCAGTGCCTCGCGTGCTCAATAATGTCAATTTACATTTCCTGCCCTTCCTGTCATTATCTATCTCCACTTTCTTCCATTTACTTCCCACATCCTCATTCCCATTCCCATTCTTCTGGTTAGTATCCTCTATCCGTTCTGCCTCCTTTTCCTCTGCCGGGCAGACTTTACTTGGGCTCTCTTGACCCTTAAAGGTCTGGTTCTTCTTCTTTTTTGAGGAAATGTCCTTGACTTTTCTGGATATTTCATTTTTCTTTCCTCCACCTGTTATGTGGTGTGGAGAAGGGACCTTTATCAGCACTGTTTTATGGGTTTTCCCTGTCATGAGGATAGGCAATGGAGAGTCCATGCCCTTCTACCTTGTTGATTGTTCTCCCTGACCCCGCTTGCGTTAGAGCCCATAACTGATAGCTTTATTGCTTTTTTTTTGGTGACGTCCAGATTGGCGCAGCAGCGAGGAGACAGTGATGACGGAAGCCCAAGTAGCACAAATGCAGAAACTCCCTCTGGTGATGATTTCAGGTAAAAACAGCGTGACTATGACCTGTCCTTTATCTTTCCAGCATCTCTGGCCTGTAGATGACAATGAGTACTGAGCATTCCACTCAGCATTCCCTGAGTCAAACCATCAAGTCCACCTATCTCCTAGGAACCTCATTTTGATTTCCTCATTACTTCATTCATTCAAGCCTGGGGCAGATCCAAATACTGATAGTGCCCCTGGTGATTAGCCAAAAACAATTATTCTGATTGGAGCGTCAGTAAATAGTCAATGTCATACAGGTACCAAGAAATCTAGAATTCCCCTGCCCCTTTTAGAATGCCCTTCCTAGCTCTTCTGCACACTAGAATATAAGCTCCAAGACCGCCACGACTGTTGTCTCTTTTGTTCGTTGATGCCTCCCTGCCTAGTACCTGGAGTTGTATCTGGCACAGAGTAGACATTTAATACATATTCAGTGAATGAATGAATGACCCTTAGCACTGATGCAAAGTAGTGATACATAGTGAGAATTTTATGGATGAAATGATATGATGACTGGAACTTCAAAATAAATCTGGAAGGTGGAAGGGTGCAGATAGCATGGGAGTAAAGATGAGAAGATTGTCCATGTTGATAATTGTCAAAATTGGGTAGGGGTACATGTGTGATCATTATACTATTCTACCTTCTTTTTTTTTTTTTTTTTTTAAGATTTCTTGTTTTTGACCGAGATAGAGAGAAGGGGGAGGGCCCCGAGCAGTCTCCATAGTTGTATGTCATCAGTTTCTGACATGGTTTTGTTCCACACGGGCGGGGGGGAGCATGCAGGGTGGGAACTGGGCTGGGGCCTCCCGTATGGGAAGCACACCCCAGTTCAGCATATGGGTCCACACAGGCCGGGCCTGGGATTCGATTCTTAGTCCCTGGGGTTACTAAGTGAGCACTTAACTTACTGAGCCATCCTGGCTTCCCCTATTCTACTTTTTATATGTTTGAAATTTTTCCTAATACAAAATAAAAAACATTGAGAAGTATTGGGTTCATATTCTGTATTAGGAAGTTTTGTGACAGAAGACCTTTTATTTTTGCATATTCAAATTATAGACTGTTATATTTTAATCTAAACCAAATTAAATTTTTATTTTTAGCTCATAAACGATTGCTAAGATAGTATGTTTATTCCTGGGTAACAGGCAGTTGAAGGATTGAGGAATGAAGAGGAGGCATGAAATAGTGACGGAGGAGAGTAAAAAAGTGAGTTAACCAGGAAATGCAGTAATAGCTAGTCAGCAGTAAAAGCCCACTTGAGGCTAGTGACCAACTAGACACTGGATGTAGTTTTTGTCCAAGTAGGTTCAACTGTATAGATGCAAGTGCAGAGTAGATAGAGCTGGACTAATCAGGGCTGAAGTTTTGCTAAGCAAGTACAGTGAGATGAAAACAAAGGGGTTACATGAGAATGTATGCAGGGGTGTGATTATAATGACTGAATTTAAGCTGAGTAAGGAGAAGGGAAGTGAGATGAGAAATTTAAGGGACTATGATAAAAGGGTAAGGTCAGTGAATTGGGGAGCCCAATGGAATCATAATACTAGAGAAAATGAGCTTGAAAAATAGTCTAATTTTACTGTTTGATGAGTTTGTTCATTCTTGGTGACATACATTCCTAGAAGCCTCACCAACAGGAGTCAGAAAGTTTTTCAAGTCCTTAAATGGAGGGACTCTGGCTTTAATAATCTGATTTATAGGTTGTGAATGCAGTAGGCCACTGGTAAGAAGTGTGTGTCTTTTATTTGTTAAGCCTCTCCTTGGTGGATACTAATCTACCATCTGAAGTGGAGCCAGAGCTGCGTAGTTTCATCGCCAAGCGTCTTTCTAAGGGAGCAGTCTTTGAAGGGCTGGGTAATGTTGCATCTGTTGAGCTGAGGTAAGTGTAAAATGTGCTGTGTCCTAAGTATTTGTTTCTGACCAAAATATGAGAAGTGATGAGAAACTCCAAAAGATTAGCTCCCAGTTAGACCTGCAAAATTCATCTGTTTTCTGCCTGCCCGAGCTCTGGGCCTTACACATAAACATTTGTGGAATGAAATTAATTGAATGGCAGAGACTCTGTCTCCTAAGTGTATTTATTTAGTCTTGTACTTTGAAGAAAAGAGTTAATTACCAAAACTAAAATTGTATACTTTACAGTTTGTAAAGTACTTTTACAAACTTTGATGCCATTTTCCCTATGGAGAGATGATAGAGCAATACTCTTTGTTTTCCTTTTTTCCATTTTTATTATGTTAAATTTATTAGGGTTACATTGGTTAGTAAAAATTATATACGTAGGTTCCAGATATACAACTCTTTTCATCACGATATATTTAGCTCTCCCTCTCTCCTCTCCCACCCCCCTCCTCCCTTATCCTCAGGTAACCACTAAACTATTGACTATGTCCATGAGGTTTTGTTTCTATGTTGATTTCAGTTTTATATTGCACATATAAGTAAAGTCTTATGGTTTTTAACTTTTTCTGTCTGGCGTAGTTTGCTTAGCATGATGACCTCAAGTTCCATCCATATTGTTGCAAATGGCAGAATTTCATCTTATTGCTGAATAATGTTCCATTGTGTAAATGTACCACAGCTTTTTTATCCAGTCATCTATCCAGGGGCACTTTGGTTGTTTCCGTGTCTTGGCCACCATGAATAGTGAGCAGTACTCTTACCTACATTTTCAGATGAGGAAATAAACTGAGTTCAGGTCACAAGGCTGGTCACATTCATAGAGTTTAGGCTTAAATATAGGCATCCTCCATTGAATTCCAGCCATCTTTTTATTACTCCCTTGATTGTATAAGGTCTGACAATTAAGTTCACAAACTTGCCACCATGTGCTTTGTTGGCAGCACTGTGCAAACAATTCTGTAAGGTTTCATAACCATGGTACATCAGTGTCTCATAGCTGTGTTTGTGTTAATGTGTGGCCGTGTCTTGCTGAGTGGTGTGCATTATTGTTGTTTTATGTTTTTGTGTGCCATCACAAGAATGTCAGAGCTTCAATTAGCAAGAAACAAACATTAAATTTCTTGTTAAACTTGGCAAGAGTGGAAGTGAAATTATAGACATCTTAGTCCAAGTTTACAGGAAAAATGTCATGAAGAAAATGGCAGTATACAAATGGATTAAATGCTTTTCTGAGGGGAAAGTGTCACTGATGAAAAGTGATGAAGGTGGCTAGTAATGAGCAGAACTAATGAAAACATTGCAACAATTAATCAAATTGTGCATCAAAATATTCAACTGACTTTGAGAAGCATAGCAGACCAAGTAGACATTGGTAGAGAAACAGGAAAATCTTCACTGAAAATCTTTTATTTTTTTTAAGATTTATTTTATTGTTTTTGACAGAGACAGAGAAAGACAGAGAGAAGGGGGAGGGTCCAGAGCAATCTCCATAGTTGTACGTCATCAGTTTTCAACATGGTTTTGTTCCACATGGGGGGGCCGCACAGGGTGGTAACCAGGCTGGGGGCCTCCTGCATGGGAGGCATGCTCCCTTGAGCCAGGGGCCGAACCGGGGCTGGGGGGAGGGGCCGTCTGTGGGTATAGGGGTGGGCGAGAACTAAACTGGGGACCTCTCGCATGAGAAGTACACCCCAGTTCAGCAGATGGGTCCGCACGGGCTGGGACCAGGATTCAATCCTTGGTCCCCGGGGCTGCAAAGTGAGCACTTCACCTGCTGAGCCATCCTGGCTTCCCCTTCATTGAAAATCTTCGCATGAGAAATGTGTATGCAAAAATTGCCCTGAAGGAGCTCACTGATGAACAAATGCAAAGGAGAGTAGAAGTTTGACAAGACCTTTTGGAGAGGCAAGATGATGTTTTGGGCTATGTTATCACTAGTGATGAAATATAGGTGTACCAACAGGACCCTGAAAGCTTTCAAGTGCACAATGGAAGTCAGCCAATTCTCCATGATCAAAAAAAATTCGGTCCAAATCAAGAGTCAAAACCATATTGCTGGGGAAGCTGGGATGGTTCAGCGTGTTAAGCACTTGCTTTGCAGCCCTGGAGCTCGAGGATTGAATCCCAGGCCCGGCCCATGCGGACCCATATGCTGAACTGGGGTGTGCCCCAGTTCAGTTCTTGCCAGGGCCTATGCCAGAGGCTCCCAGCCCAGTTCCTGCCCTGCGCAGCCCCGCACCCACCTGTGGAGTGAAACTATATGGAAAACTAATGCTGTCAACTATGGAGACTGCTCTGGGCCCTCCCCTTTTTCTCTGTCTCGCTCTGTCAAACAATAAAAAAATAAATCCTTTAAAAAAACATATTGCTAACCTTTTTTGGTATCAGAGAAATTGTTCATTATGAATTTGTACCAATTGGACAGTCAACCAAGTTGATTATTTGGAAGTGCTGAAAAGGCTGCATGAAAAAGTTAGACGAAAACAACGAACTTTTCACCAACAACTCATGGCTCTTGTATCACAACAATGCACCAGCTCACATGACCCTGTCTGTGAGAGAGATAGCCAATAAACAAATATCTGTATTGGAATACCCTCCCTACTCACCTGATCTGGCCCCCGATGACTTTTCTTTACCCGAAGATAAAGGAAATAATTGAAAGGAAGATATTTTGATGACATTCAGGACATCAAGATTAATATGACAATGGCTCTGGTGACCATTCCTGAAAAAGAGTTCCAAAATTTCTTTAAAGGGTGTACTAGGCTCTGGCATCGGTGCATAGCTTCCCAAAGGGAGTACTTCAAGGTAACCAAAGTGATAATTCAGCAATGAGGTATGCAGCGTTTTTTCTAGGATGAGTTCGCGAACTTAATTGTCAGACCTCGTAGTTGACATCAAGTCCACTCAGGAATATGAGTCCATCACAGGTCAAAGATAAGGCCATGAGATAAACATGTCAGTGATTTATGAAGTCTTGGGGGAGGGAGAAAACATGCTTGTATTTATATAAACATGGATGTAGTTTAGTAGTATAAACAGGAGGGAAGTGTGCATGAATTTTTCACATAAAATAGCCAAATTCAAAGTAATTCCATGTTTGCCAGTTGCTGTTTTAGCAAAAGCCCATCACAGTATGTGTCCATTCACCTCTGCTGTTATAAGCAAACCAAAAAGAATCCTGGAAAGTTCTGACCTAGTTGGCAATATAACAATATTTCCAGATCAAGGTGACCAAAGTTTGGAGCAGCCAAAATTATACACATGAATTATCAAAATAATACAATGTACCATTTCTTCCTTTTCTAGAAATACAGGTTATCGGGTCGGTTGTTATTACTGCCTTTTCCAGCAAGAAAAACTGCTTCTTGAAATAAGAGTGGACTCTGAGCATAACTCTTCAGAGTATGTGGTCTGTTTTCTAGGAGGATCTGAAAAAGGACTTGAGCTATATCCTTTCTTTGGTGGTTGAGGATATTAGGAAGGAAATTGCCAGAAGGCAAGTAGAGTATTATTAACATCAACCTCCAAAAAGCTTTCCTATCCCTTATGTATTTACTTGGATTTCATACCTTCATATAACCAGTTTGTCTTGGCTTGTTTTAATTTAGTTTTTATTATTTGGCAAGATTTTATATGTCTGTTGGGAGAAAAGATACTATCTTGATTCATCCTTTATTCCTTAAGAATGTACTTTTAGGCTTGAATTGGACAAGTACATTCAAGGGCTGAAAAATAACATGAACTTTGAGGTAAGATGATTGATTCAATAGTTTTTAAAGACTGAGATGATTAACATACTGTAAGTGCTATACTTGTCAAATCATACAGGTTGACGAGAAGACACCTAAATTTCTAAAAATATGTTACTTTGTGGGCAAGTTGAAAGGTACTTGTTGGAGTAAGGGAACTTAGTCCTATAAATGCTATAAGTTTCACAAGATTGCTGCTGTTTTGTATCCATGAAAAATTCAATCCATTAAATTCAGTGGTATAAGATAACATTCCAAGTGAGGAGGAGGGTGCTCTTTTCCGGATCTCCAGGCACATAAGATTTATATATTATGGTCCAAATTAATGGTCTATGAAGACTGGCTCCAATGGCATGACTATCCTTGGACTCAACATCAAAGATTTTTGGAAATATTCCATTTTTCATTCATTATTTTATTAATTAGACCTATCCATATCTATTAATTTGTCCGTATCTTTTAAAAACTATGCATTCAGCTTGTAGCAGTTGTTAAAGTCATAACTCTTATAAATTTACTACCCATTACATATGATAGTATAATAATTACTTTTACTTATCATGCACTTACAAGATACTGCAGAAGAAAGGATAGCCTAGGAGTAAGCCAGGGATAGGAGTCTAGGGGAATTTGCTCTCCCAGACTGGAGCTATTCCACTAGTCCGCAGAGAGCAGCACAGCCTAGAAAGCTGCATGTGCTTCTGGCAGCACGTCTAACAACTGGAGTGGGCTTGAGTGCTTTGATGAGTTAAAAGTGTATCCTTCCTTACACACATTTTGAATGTGAGTGAACCGTCTACATTCTTTTAGTCATTCAATAGGCATTTTATAAGCTTTTACAAAAATGTTTCAGACACTGTATTATGTGCTGGGGAGACCAGTATTATTAAGAGAGTATCTCTAATGAGTATACAGTATACTGTGGGGAGATGGACATGTAAATGTACAACTCCTCTCAGTGAAAACATAGTATAGAACCCTACTAATTTAGTCTCTTCATTTATATAATGCATTTCTTAGTGTGTTTTTAGGAAATTCAGTACAGAATTAACCCCCACTCTGCCCATCAAGCCCAGGAAAGTTATATCACGGTTCCTTTTTTGTTTTGATATGGTGGTATTAATTTTTAAAAAGAGGTGTTGGTCCCCAGTTCTTTTCACTGTCAAGAGTAATAAGAAAATGTTAAGCCCACTAAGATGAAGGCTTATATTAAAGCAAGTGACATTCTCTCTTGATCTAGGAAAGGGGCATGGAGAACCACATAAAGTCCTACCTGAGCAGCTGGTTTGAGGATGTTGTATGCCCAATCCAGCGGGTAGTTCTTCTCTTTCAGGAGAAGCTTACCTTCCTGCTACATGCTGTAAGTCTTGCCCAAACAAAAGCATTTCCTTAATTGAGAATCACTTTGGCAGAATTTGGATTATTTACAGACATACTCATTTTCTTTAACATTAGTTCTCCCCCACTCCCGAATATTAATTCAAGCTATGCTTGCAATTAGGATAGAACATCCTCTATTTACTTAGATCAAGAAAGTTATATTACTAAGGTAGAATTGCAAATACTAAGTCATCTTGATAGGGTAAAACTTTTTTTTTTTTTTTTTTTGAGAGAAGGGGAGAGCGAGTGAGCCGAGAGCAGTTTCCATAGTTACACATCATTAGTTGTGACATGGTTTCATTCCACACAGGTGGATATGGGGCCGCATGGGGCGGGAACCAAAAGGGGGGCTCAGTGTATGGGAGGCAAGAACCTTTTCTGCCATCCTGGCAGTTACCAGTTGCGCTGCAGTTCAGTATGTGGGTTTGTACGGGCTGGGGCCAGGATTCAATCCCCAGACCTATTGGTTGTAAGGCAAGTGCTCAACCTGCTGAGGTATCCCAGCATCGCCAGGATAAAACATGTTTAAATACTTTTTTAAGAAGATTTATTTTATTGTTGTGACAGAGGGACAGAGACAGAGAGAAACAGAGAGAAGTGGGAGGGCCTAGAGCAGTCTCCATAGTTGTACATCATCAGTTTTCAACATGGTTTCATTCCACACACGTGGGTGGTCGGGGGGTGGGGGTGGGGTGCAGGGCGGGAAATGGGCTGGGGGCCAAACTGGGGGCCTCCCACATGGGAAGCTCATCCCTACGAGAACCCAACTGGGTGCCTCCCATATAGGAAGCTTGCCCTAGGGAGAACCGAACTGGGGGCATACCCCAGTTCAGTATATGGGTCCACATGGGCCAGAGTCAGGACTATATCCTCAGGCCCCAGGGCTGCAAAATGAGCACTTAACATGGTGAGCCATCCTGGCTTCCCCAAAATAATTACTTTTTGAAATGATCTGGGAGAGCTGTGATTTCCATAACAATTTGATGAGAAAAAATATGCACAGTGATTTTAACTATATAAAAATGTAGGGGAAGCCGGGATGGCTCAGTGGGTTGGGTGCTCACTTTGCAGCGCCGGGGACCGAGGATCGAATCCCGGCCCCGGCCCGTGCGGAACCATATGCTGAACTGGGAGCTCCCCCAGTTCAGTTCTCTCTCTCTCTCTCTCTCTCTCTCTGTAAAAAATAAATAAAAATATATATTAAAAATGTACACGATGGGGAAGCCAGGATGGCTCAGTGGGTTAAGTGCTCACTTTGCAGCCCCCGGGACCAAGGATCAAATCCTGGCCCCAGCCCCAGTGGACCCAAATGCCCGTTTAGTTCTCACCAGGGTGAGACCCCGGCCCAGTTCCTGCCCTGTGCAGCCCCGCACCCACCTGTGGAATGAAACTATGTGGAAAAACTAATGATGTACGACTGTGGAGACTGTTCTGGGCCCTCCCCCTTCTCTCTGTCGCTGTATCGCTGTATCTCTCTCTCTCTCTCTCTCTCTATCTCTGTCAAAAACAATAAAAATAAATCTTTAAAAATGTCCACGGAAAAAAAATAGTTCAGTTCACTGGACAAGGCTTCAGTAAACGGCTAGGTTTTTCATTTAAATATGTGGTAAGTAGATGCAGCTGAGACTGGATGGCCCCATGAAACCAGGTGATAAAACCATTTCAGACTGTTTGTGAGCAGTAGCTGAACAAGGTTCTGGAGAGCTCCTGGGCAATACCCATCAAGCATGTGGTGGTTTGAGGGAAGCTCCCAGCCTCAGTTCTATAATGCAGGTGAGCCACAACCTCTGAAGCAGATGTCCTGGGGCTCTTAGAAATCTTTGTTTTACACTGAGGACAAATGGTATACAACTTACCTTTCTTGCCTTGTGCAATTTTACATGTTTATCCCAAACTCACCAAAAACTAGCAATTCTAGGAACATGGAAATCATGTCATACCTAACAATTCCACTCCTAAGTATATATAACATTTAGTCATGAGTAGCTACTCAGTAAAAATTGGAATACGTTTATCAGTTAGGCTTTATTTTTCTCTCATAGGCTCTGAGTTATACTCCTGTTGAGGTTAAAGAATCAGATGAAAAAACAAAGAGAGACATTAACAGGTAAAGAACATTTTTGCAAAGACAGAACTTTCTCTATAGCAAGCCTGATATTTATGTTTTTAAAATCTCCCTAGTGCAGAATGAATTTGCTTTCTCCTTCCTATCCTGCAATACTGTTTGTGGAAAAGGACTATGTATGTGGCAGGTTTCTGAGTGTGGCTAGTCTTCAAGGCCTTATTCATGAAGGCACCATGACATCTCTGTACATGGCCATGACGGAGGAGCAGCATAAGTCTGTGGTCATCGATTGCAGTAGCTCCCAGCCTCAATTCTACAATGCAGGTGAGCCACAACCCCTGAAGCAGATGTCTTGGGGCTCTTAGAAATCTTTGTTTTACACTGAGGACAAATGGTACAACTTACCTTTCTTGCCTTGTGCAATTTTACATGTTTATCCTAAACTCACCAAAAACTAGCAATTCTAGGAACATGGAAATCATATCATACCTAACAATTCCACTCCTAAGTATATAGAGAAACTCTTGTATATGTGTACAAGGAGACAAAAAAAAAAAATGTTCATAAAGGCATTGTTTGAAATAGCAAAGAATTGGAAGCAACTTAAATGTCTATCAACAGGAAAATTGATAAACTGCTATATTAATGCAATGCAATAGTATTTATTAATATATATAGCAACAAAAATGAACAAGCTACATATGTCCATATAGCTCACAAACATACTAATGAAACAGCCATTAAAGAAAAATACATAACGTTTTTTTTTTAAAGATTAATTTTATTGTTTTTGACAGAGATGAGAGAGAAGGGGGAGGGCCCAGAGCAGTCTCCATAGTTGTACATCATCAGTTTTCAACATGGTTTCGTTCCACACAGGTGGGTGGGGCCCCCCCACATTTGAGGCACACCCCCTCAATCCAGGGGCCAAATGGGGAGGCAAGAACCAAACTGGGGGCCTCCTGTGTGGGAGACACACCCCAGTCCGGCACATGGGTCCGCACAGGCCAGGGATGGGATTCGATCCCCAGTCCCCGGGGCTGCAAAGCGAGCACTTAACCCGCTGAGCCATCCCAGCTTCCCTTTTTATAGAAATTTTAAATAATTCATTATAAGTGTTTTTATAAAGGAAGACTATCACCATGTATACAAATATCAAACCATTATGTTGTATACCTGAAATTAATATTATGTTATATGTCAATTATACCTCAGTTAAAAAAAAAATAGAGAGAGGAGAAGGAAAGGAAGAAAAAATAGAAAGAGAACAAGAATAAATGTGCTTTGTAGGGTTTCATTTTTATTTAATTATTTTTCTAAAAAATTAATGTTACAGGAAGCAACCGGTTTTGTGAAGACTGGATGCAGGCTTTTTTGAATGGTGCTGAAGGAGGTAACCCCTTTCTTTTTCGACAAGTACTGGAGAACTTTAAACTGAAGGTAATTAACTGTCTGTGTGCCAAGTGCCACAAAGAATTTTTGTCTGAATTTTAATTAGTAACAGTGACAGATTAACAAATCTGCTGTACAGCTGTGATGTCTACTAAATAGGATGTTCTCAAAACTAGAATCCTCAGAAGGCATTTACTTTATGGTTTTCAGTGGCTTCTGCATATATATCATTGCAATTGGGTTGAATGCTTGCTTATATCTTAGTTGGAAACACACACAAAAAGTGGCTCAATGCCTAAGCATTAAAAATTCTGGAGGGGGAGTGTTCTCACCTTATTAAGGTGATTTTAAAAGTAAGTATTTTTACTTTACATGAGATTGTGTTCTACCAAGGGTGAAGCATATTAGCAATAAAAATGACAGATATTTAAAATAAAAAGCTAACATCTCAGCAACAAGCTAACTGGATAGGAGATATTGTTCAGGTTTCATTTTTATCTCACTAAACACATATTTAACTGGTTAATCTTTTTCTAGGCCATACAAGACACAAATAATCTGAAGAGATTTATCCGACAGGCAGAAATGAATCATTATGCTTTGTTTAAATGTTACATGTTCCTAAAGAACTGTGGTAGTGGAGATATCCTTTTGAAGATTGTTAAAGTGGAACATGAAGAAATGCCTGAAGCCAAAAATGTTGTGGCTGTCCTTGAAGAATTTATGAAAGAAGCTCTTGCCTAACGTTTTGATCATGTTTTGAGATAGCTGTATTGTGAAGTCGTATATTCCAGCATTGGTGTTTGAAATTGCAATTGTGGTAGTTATAAATGTCATAGGATTGCTGTTTAAGATTATTTGAAATACATTCTAGATTTTTTCATTTTGTACTTATAAAATTTAACTTAGGCATGAAAATCTGAGGAATGTCTTCACTGAGTCCTAGATGGATGTGTTAAGAATTGTGGAATTTTAGTACATTGCTGGTTCCATAAATTCCAGAGTTCAGGGAGTTGTTGCTTAAAAATCTTAAGGTGATTTAGTAGTTTCTCTTAGCATCTGCTGCAACAGTTAGCAACCTTTCTTCTCAGAAAATATCATAATACTTCTTAATGTACTATAGCTTCTTTAAAAAAAAAATGTACTCCTAGTCTTAGGACAGATTAGCACCATGGCCTTGTTTCAAAGACAGATCTGTGCATCCTGTGGGTGCTTGATAAATTTTTTTTTGTCTGATAATGGCATGATGAAGCTAGCTTTTAATTCAAAATGCAAATAAATCAGGAATATATAAGAAATTAAATGAGCTTTAAAAAGTAGATGCACTAGCTTCAAGATAAAACATCTCTGATGGATAACTACTGGATAAGTGGCCCTCGTCACATTTTCATTCATTTGTTCACATGTATTAGCCAAGAGCCTGCATGTTTTTTCTTTTATATGACAATGCTGGAGTTTTTAAACAGAGTATTAAAAACAAAACAAAATGCATACATTTTACAAGCAAATTGTAACAAAGAACACTAACAGATTATTCATATCAGAGTTACTCACTGATTTTAGTTTTTTGTACTTTCTAATAGGTCTCATATTGTTTTACTTTCAATCAGTTGAAAGTGCCGGCAGCTAGGGCCATTTGTAAGTCCCATGGAAGCCAGCTGTAGCCACAAACATAGGATTGCAGTTTGTTCTGCATAGCTCTTTAATAAATCCATTTGATAATGATTTTTGTTTAGAAGATCAGAAGACTAATTTATGCTCTCACTGCACTCAGGATGCTTGGAGGAACATGAGTGTGTAAAAATCCTTTCCTAAACTCATATACATTCGTATTAAGCACTCACTGAGTTCTAACTTTCAAAATGACTGACAATGAATGGCCTTCTTTCTCTTCTACATAAGTCTAGGGACATGACTCACCAAGCCATTTCTTTTCCTTTAGTGAGAAATACAATTCTGGATCTTTATAAAGGCTTTCATATGGTTTTAAACTTTAATAACTTGGACTATAGGCAGTGTTGAAAAAAAAAAGTTGCATTTTTTTATAGCATTAAGTTCAGAATGACAGGAAACAAAAGTTTTATGGCACTTCCCTGGCATCAACTTTTTCTAATGTACTTGGTTGCCCACTTAGAAATTAATTTTTAAATAAATAACATTAGGACATCAACATTTTGAGTCTGTAAAACATATTTTTCATTTTCAAATTCACATGTCATTCAAGAGTCTATGTTGTAAATGGTATTTAAGCAAATGTATTACCTGCTTCAAGTCATTTATGGGTATAGTCAAAGTATAATTATATAGTCTTTGTATGTACTTATATATATGTGTTATATATACATATATATATATATATATTTTTTTTTGTAATGTAGGCTCACTATATTACAGTTGTATACAATACAGTCTTACTTTAAAAGACTCTGACAAACTATCATTACTTTAGAAAAGGAAAATGGTGACATGGAATTGAATGTCTTGTTGGCCATGAGAGGAAACTCAAAGAGCTCATGACCAGAATCTTGTACTGTATTCAAATCTTAATAAGCGAATGTATTAACTTTTAAAGCTTTAAAAAGGATTTGGTTAGTGTGGAATACATTTATGTATTATTTGGGGGCTATACACACAGAGGAAATGTATGTATGTCATATATCAAAAATGGTTTCAGTTCATCTGTAATTATATTTGTAATAATAGTAATAATAAAACAACTTAGCTTCTCACCAATGCAGTAATTTTTATTTAGTGAGCTCAATTCTCAGGCCTGACATTTTTTTCTTTTTTTTAAGATTTATTTTTATTGTTTTTGACAGAGACAGATACAGAGACAGAGAGAAGGGGGAGGGCCCTGAACAGTCTCCACAGTTGCACATCATTGGCCTTTTTAGTTTCATTCCACAGGTGGGCGCAGGGCTGCACAGAGCAGGAACTGGACCAGGCACTCCCCAGTTCAGCATATGGGTCCACACAGGTCGGGGTTGGGATTCGATCCTCGGTCCCCGGGGCTGCAAAGTGAGCACTTAATCCACTGAGCCATCCTGGCTTCCCCTGGCCTGACATTTTTGTTGTCACAAGTTTATGGGGAAATTATACTTGTTATATTAAGGAATGTGTTGGAAGAAAATCAAATCAGCTGTTGATACATTTTTTCTTCATCTTGTAAGGGGCATCAGGTGTTTAAGAGCAATTTTCATCACAATGTTTTATTTATTGTCCAGTAAAGTTACACCTGTGGAACGCAATAACCCAGGTCACTTCCTTTTACTCTCATTCATTATTAACTGGGACAGAATGCTTGTCCTTTACCAGAGTATCGCTTATACCAGATGCCATAAAAGCCTGCAGATTTTTTTGAAAATAAGATTCAGTTACTAGGACCACACTTTCCTAACCACGTGTCTTCAATGAAGTCTTTCCACTTGGAGGTCTAAGAGGGCAGTTCCAGTTCTGTAACTGTTAAACCTCCTAAATATGACTCACAGTCTTTAAATCACTCTTGAGTTGGCATAAATGCTCAGTTCTGGAAATTGAAGGTGATAGGGAGCAGTAATTGATAGCTGTGGGTTTTCTTGTAAACTACTTCTAGGAGGGCTGACAAAATGGAGATTCTGTTAAGTGAACCCTGAGTGAATGTTCCAAGGTTCATCACTGGCCTTAATACAGTGAGGCTGAATCTTTAAACAAACAACCTGACACTTCTACAAATGTAGTGTCCTTGAAGTCCTATACAGACACCTGAGGGCTGAGAGCATGAACTTTGCAACCAGGCAGTCTTGGGTATGAATCCAACCATGCTATATACTACCAGCAAATTACTAAGTTTCCCTAAAGCTTTCCCCTATGTGTAACTATGGGGCTATTCATATGCACTTCACAGCAAGTAGCTGTGCAATAAATGAAAATATATTGAAGATGCTTCCTCCAGTGCCTTTCACATAATAGGTACTCAGTAAATTATCTTCATAATTACATTATTGGTAAACATTAAGTTAATGGAAGAATGAGAATCTGGTAGGAGGAACCAGAACAGTGAAAAGGGAGGTGATAGGAGGCCAAAGCTAATTAAACATTTTTGGATGCCCAGGGAGCTTGCTTTTTAATGCCTCTGATGTGGGAGCTCAGGACTGACCCACAGGAACACTGGTGCTCAGACAGGGTCCAGACTTCCCTTATAGGGAAGCCAGTTCACACTCGAAATGAAGTGGGTTCTTTGACCTTTCGCTGTACTGTACTCTAGTTTGTTCTGGGATGATTTCTGCAGCATTTAGAAATATTTTAAGGGATGCCACAATAGCTCAGCAGGTTGAGTGCTTGCCTTGCATCCAAGAGGTCCAGGGATCAAATCCCAGCCCCAGCCTGTGCAAAGCCATATGCTAAACTACAGCACAACTGGTAACCACCTGGATGGTGTCAAAGGTTCTCACCTTCCATGTGGGAGGCCCCCAGTTCAGATCCCACCACACATGGCCCCACATGCACCTGTGGGATGAAACCGTGTCACAACTCATGATGTACAACTATGGAGACTGCTCTGGGCCCTCCCCCCTTGTCTCTCTTCCACCTTCTCTCAAACAATAAAGTAAATCTTTAGAAATTTTTTAAATGATATACAGGAAATTAATATGAAAGAACATTATGGGAAACAATTCCCATGCTGAATTTAATGGGGTAGTTTAATCCTCAAATGAAATTTAAGTTATGAACAGCAAAACTACATACACTGCAACTGACTTAGAAAAACTAGTGAAAATAATTCACTTTTTCAGGCTGCATCCATTGAAAGCCCATTTGATCAGTCGGTCAACCTACCAAGCACTTTAATGTTTATGCTCCTCCTGTATTCCCCTTCTTTATGTGAACTGACCATGCCCTTTACCCTGAGAACATTCTTATCCCTTCTTCAAGATCAAGGTGTTGACAACCCCCAGAAAGACCTAAAGACTAGGCAAATTAGGATAAAGAAGGAAGTACTTAGGAAATTTCAAAGAAGATTCTTCCAAAAATAGTAAACTATTAATTTCTTATCAGGACAGAGTAAGAATGGAAAGGGAAGGCGGACACACACCAGACAGCAGGCACAGAGGTTCTTGACCTGAAGCCATGGATCAGTTTCTTTATTCATAGCCACCCTTCCCCCAATTATATGCAAAATTGTGCATTTTTATAGGGAGAGAACTTATAGCTTTCATCAACCACACAAGAGTTCAGCAATTCAAGGAAGGTTAAGAACCACCAAGCCTAAAACACTGGCACCAAGAACCAATGCTGGATTTGTATTGTGTAAGTCATAGACCCACCACTATTGCTGCCCACCCTCTCCCCATACCCTGACCCAACCCAAGATGAAACAGGCTCCAATACCAACCATCAGGTCACTTTCTGAATAACAATGGCTTAAAAAAAATCTTTAATGGAATCTGTGCTCAAATAATGTTACAACAAAAATATACAGAATGTACACAATACAAAAATATTTAGAAACAAACACTGCAGCTTGTGTTTTGTTTTCCACTTACTCAAGTCCTTGTGGAGTGGGAGGGAGGGGGGTCCAGTGTTGGGCACTGTTTTTTAAGGCAGGATTACCAGTGCTTTCCAGCCAGTCCTGGGAGCAACACAAAGGATGCCAGGAAGGGCTGGGAGCCTGCGTTATTTGCAAATGAAATTGGATACTGGGGAAAGATCTGGGCTTGGTGAGCAATGACTCCCCTAATCCTCTGGGCAAGAATAGTTCTCACAGAAACTGAGAGTCCTCATAGTTGGCAGAAGGGCCTCATTAGGGAGCTTTTCCTAATTAAAAAATGAATGATTAATGGTGTCATTGAAGTAAAATTACTCCTTTGAAGGTTGCTTTTTCTTTCCCCGATTTCTGTGATTCCTCTTCAGTTTGATGAATGAGCAAATCTGTGGCTGCTGTTTGGGGAATCTAGATTTCAACTCCTGTATCGGGAATCCAATCTTCCTCCAACAGCCGGAAGATTCATACCACCCTCTGCTTCCCGGCCCACTGGCCAGGTGGCCATATTGGATGAGGAGGGAGGAATGATGTGGACTTGCTGCTGGCAGGGTACTGGAAGTGAGGGAACAAAGTAACGTGCTGAGGAGAAAGCACGACACCAAAAAGGAAACCTTTCTTACCAGACTGCTGTCTCCCGGCCCTGGGTAGGAGTCCTGGGTCATGTGAAGTGACTGGTGTCACCACTGGGTGTCCCTGCTTGGAATGATGGTTGGGAGAGAGTAGTGGAGGTGGGTGTTAAGCAGACCAAAGAACTTTTGGGCAGCCTTTGGATGCTCAGCTGACGGGAGCAGCTGGGTCTGGTGGCCTGCAGTGTAGACGAGGCTCTCTCAGCTGCTCTAGACCTCGAAGGGCAGAGTTAACTGGGTGACAGATGGGGTTTCCACCTCACGCAGCTTCCATCTCAAGCTCTGAGGGAACGGAATACTTTTCAGAGGGCTTTCTGTGAACTAGAGTCGTCTAGTTCATAGTCTTCTTGCCCCTGAGAGAAGGCCCCTCTCCAGTCCACAACAGACAAAGACAGTGTGTGGCTCTGCTCCTTCCACCCACAATTCAGAACCCCCAGGAACCAAGACAGGATCTGGAGGGAAAGCCCTGACTCCAAGCCGGGCTCTAGCTGCCTCTGCTCCTCCAGGAAGGGACGTCACCACTCGAGTTCAGCAGTAGCTGCAGCCCATGGCCAAGGCCCCTTCTCCATCTTTACCCGAGTCTTCTTGGCCCCCAGTTCCAGCTGAGTCTCCTTTCCTAAGAAGCTGACTCTTCCAGCTCCTTTTCTCTCAGTGGGGCACGGAATGGCTGGAAGGTCACAAACAAGATGTCTGAGGGTGACGCGGCTCAGCCAGAGACCTGGGCCCACAGCACCTCAGGTCAGCGTACTTGGCACAGCACTGACACATGTGCAACATGACCATAGGAGTCAAATGTGGGGACCAGGACCATCTATTAAGTGCTGGGCAAAGACAGGAAAGGGCTTTGGCTGAGTGGGGGTGTCCCTAGGTAGGAAGACTTTGCTCACTTATGTGTGATCACTGGGGACAGGAAGCCACAATGGCCCAAGGCCCCAAATGCCTGGCCTGGCTAACATCGAACCTCGGTGTACACAGCGGCTCTGAAGAGCATGTGGCTGGCAGAAGACGCTTCCCACACTTCTGCCCTACCTCCTGCATGAACCTGGCCTCTCTGCCTCCCATACTTGGGTTCTTCATCCTTCTGGGCTGTCAGTGGTTGGGAGTGCCAAGAGCAGTATAAAAGGAAATGACATTTTGACAGAGATCATCCTCTGTACACCTGCCCCTTGGGGCCTGCACCAGCTCTTGTTAGGGGGTCATTCCCTTGGCTTCGTTTTCCCACTTGTGAAATGGGGGGTGGGGATGGACTTGATAATGTCCAAGTGCCCTCTCAGCTCTGAGCATGAGTCTCTGGGCTGTCCCACTTCTGATGCTCATCCAAGCACCCAACAATTCCTCTTTAGAAGCAGTTTTCTGCCTAAAATGGAATTTCTTTTGCTCCAACCTCCTTCCCCCAACTCAAAAGAACACATGTCCTCAATATTCCTGCCCCAACCTCTCTTGCAACCCTGAAGCCCCTCCCCTCCTAAGGGAGACTGAACAGAACCTCTTCAGATGTGAAGGCCACCGCCAGAGGGTAACAGAACGTGGCAAAGGTGAGGAAAACCTCAGCATCTTGCGGGGCCCTGAAAGTGTATCAGGTCACCCTCAGCCCGGGACAGTCCTCCTACTGGTCAGTGGTTCTCAGGGAGAGGCTTGGAAGGACAGGGGGTGGTGGTGGGGATGGGAGTATGGGAAAGAAGGGGCAAGCTTTGCTAAAGGCAAGGACCCTCAGAATACATCCTCCCAGCTCTTAGCCATTTCCTTCCTCTCACATAGACTATTCCACGCACCGCACGGCCCCTCGCAGGCTCCCCTGCAGTCTCCTCATCACCTCACGTTGTCTTTCCCATCACGAGGCTCCTCTGCCCACCAAAGCATGAGCACACACATGTATCAGAACATTGTCGCCACAGCCAAAGGACAGGCAGGCATAGTGTCGGGTCAGGCAGCAAAAGGCAAGATTAAAATCAAGGCAGGGCAAGGGCTGTTGGGGCACTGGTGTGAGGTGTCAGCATTCTAGGAGAATGGGAGGGAGAAGCCCAAAGTTAGTCCGGAGCCTTCCCCAGGGTGACATTTGGGATGAAGGTTATTCCCTCTTGCTTGGGTTCCTCCTGCTCGGTACCCCCAGGGCAAGGGTGGGGCCTGAAGTTAAGAACCTCCCTCCTCTGTCCACCCCAGGCACTAGAGGCCATGCCCCAGTGCTCAACTGTGAGCACAGGGGGGCACCTTGGGCTCCCCCAGGCCAAGTCACCATGTCTACCTCCAGGCCTCCTTCCACTCGAGAGCTCCAGATGCAACAGCTGTCAAGGGAACAGGCCTGGCCTGGATAAGGGCCACCTGGCTACTTCACGCCCAGGCCTTCTTCACACCCTACAGTCTCTCAGGGTGGAAGATGAGGCTGCTGCCCAATCTGTGACAAGAGAGGGGAACTCTGAACACAGGAAACAAGCCCAGCCCAAGGGTATGGCCACTCTCTCACCCCAGACCTTTTCCCTGGCCCGATTATCTTCAGAACAGTCTATAAGACAATGGTAGCCACATCCAACTCCTCCAGCAGATGCTCTTCAGAAAAGAGCTTCCACTGTCTGTCCACATTTGAATATAATTACAACAGCCCAGTGTCTCTTGTCCTCTCCTCCCTGGTCTCACTGAGCTGGTGACGAGAAAAAGAATATAGATGCTCCTCTCTGATACGGCCGCCCCCTCGCCTCCCCAACCTTGGTCCTCAGCCCTTTAGGGGGGAGGTGGCAGCTTTAAGTCCAGCAAGGTGTAGGCAAAGATATTCCAGAAGACAGCAAACAGCACAAAGACGGTGTACATGGCCACAAAGATCCACCATAGCCACTGGTCCTGCAGCCTCTGCTCATAGTTCCTCAGGACCACCACGCCCACGGTGATGCCCACAGCCACACCACCCAAATGCGCCACGAAGCTTGGGTGAGGGCATGGGGGATAGGCTGACGGGTGGAACCGGAGCCACACGGCTCGCCCAAATTCCATGCTCACTGCAAGGGGAGGAAGCACAGAGAAGTCACAGGAGGGCCCCTGAGCAGGGGCGAAGGGAGAGGCCATGCATCTCCCTCCATTCATCTACCCATCTCCATCCATCCACCCACCCGCCCATCCACTTAGTCACCACTTGGCCATTTACCCATTAATTCATTCATTCACTATAGGCCAAGCCCTGTTTTTTTTCTACGTGCTGGAGATACAGTGGTAAAGAAGACAGATGAACCTCTGTTCTCCCAGAGCTCACAGGATCTGGCAATCACCCAGTGTACAATTACGTACATAAGATAATTTCAGTGTGAGAAATTCTAGGTGGTTTAAAAATCAATGCTGGGCATGAGAGGGAGGATTCTTTAGTTTGAGGAGTCAGGCAGGATCTCTCTAAAAAGGTGAAATTTGAGCTGAGATGTGACTATCAAGAGAAGACCCTAAGAAGAACATTCCAGGCAGAAGGGACAGCTCACGCAGAAGGCCAGAGGCCCTGCTGCCATGTATCCTGGGAGCTCAGCTTCCCCATCTGCGTAAAGTCTCAGCCTCCATGTGCCAGGCTGCACTGATGGAACATTAACAACAATTGCAGTATATGCTTGCACTGTACAGTTTATAAAGCATTTTCATGTACTATTTCAAAACACCTAGGAAACCCTCATAACCAGTGCTTTTGAGGTTGAAAAGAAGGGACAAAGGGGGAGAAGGGAAAGAAGAGATGGAAACAAACAGTTGCAACAAAGTACTGGAATTTTTCTTTTAAGAGATTCTAAAATGCCCCCAATCCATCCTGCTCTCTAATCCATCCTTCTTGCATGAACTTCTTGGATTGGCCAATCCAATGGGAATGTACTCCCTTGAAAGAATAGGTGTTGAGAAACTGCCATTTCATTGCCTGCCACCCAAGGACAGCAAGGGTATGTGTTCTCATCCTCATTTTACAACCAAGGCAAACTTAGATTGAAAGAAAGCCCTTTGAAGGGAATTGTGTTCTTGTTCAGTTACCATTTAATTACAGTGTGACTCTCTCCACTTCAACCACTCTAGGGATGTATGTTCCCCTGGGGATTGGCTATCCTTCTGTCATGGGCCCTGCAACTCCAAGGATAGCAGATAGATGGCAGAAAAGGAGCAGCCAGGAATGGACACTGTGTCCTCCCCAGGCCCAGGAGCATCTTCCTGCTTTTGCTTAGCAGGCCCTGTGTTCCACAAAGGAGATTTGAAAGACATGGTCCCCCATTCCAACACAGCATTTTGGTTTTTATGATGCTTAGAGTCGGTCCTTTTAAACAGCAAGATTCATGCTTCTCTTCCCTTCCTTGCAAACAGACAAACTCAGGTCTGAGCAGACAAGGAAGCTGTGATCACCTCAGCACTGAACCCTACTGTCCCCTACTGCCCAGACTCAGGGTCTATGGGCTTTAGAGCTGGAAGTTCCTCTCTGGAAGTAGAAATCCTCCAACCCCATCGAGGAAACTGAGACCTGAGAGTCCTGAAAGCCATGAAGTCTGAGGCTAGGGAGATCAAGGTAGATAAAAGCCACCCCGGACTTGCTCTCGCTCAGTCTGCATCTGTCTCATGTAGCAGGAGGCTGAGCCAGGCAGAGACAGACAAGGTGCTCCAGCACAGCCTGGCTAAAGTACAGGACATTAGAAATGGCACAGGCTGGCTCTGAATTCTGTCTGTCACCTCTAGCTGTGTGACTCCAGGAAAGGAACTTAACTCTGAGCCTTGAGTGCCTACCTGTAAATTACGCCTATTAAGATCCTCTTCGTAGCTATATTCTGAGGACTGAATGAGAGACTGTGTGTTCCCTCTTCTCTCTTCCCATCTTCATTGCTTCTGTTCAAACTATGATCTCTTTCTATCTCAGAATGAGCCTCTTGGCCTCTACCTCACCGCTCCACACTCAACTCCCTCCATACTGCAGGCTGGCTGTTCTCCTAAAACTCAAATCTGTTAGTAAGTCTTTTTTAAAGCCCTCTGGTGGCCTCCCAGGTTTTCAGGATGAAGTCTAATCTTTTTCTTTGCATGTAAAAGTCTTTTATGATCTGACTCCTATTATCTCTTATCACAATCACACAGTCCCAAATCTCACAGGCTGGTTTTGCTAACTGACTTGCTGGCTATGATCCTTCACCCACCCATGTCCTTGTTCATGCTGCACTTGGCCCAAAATGCCCTTTTGCACCTTGTCTACATGGGGAGCACCTGCCTATCTTAAACATTCAATATGACCTCTGCAGGTAGAAAACGTTCCCCAACTAGGGCCCACACCACACCCTGTCTGGAGGGGATCATGGATTAGTTACAGTTTGTAAACCTGTTAAAACGACACGTGTGTGTGTGTGTGTGTGTGTGTGTGTGTGTGTGTACGTGTACAAGTGCTTTTTTTCTGGGAAAAGAGTCTCTAGCTTCCAACAGGAGCTCTCAAAGGATCAACTCAATCACCCAAAAGGTTATTAAGAAGTTATTTTTCTTGATCTGGGTGCTGGTCATTGAGCTGGTCATTATCCTGTGTGTACTTTTCTGTTTGCTTATTATATGTCAATGAAAAGTCTGAGAAAAGATAAGCAGCAGCAGAGTGGGCCAGACTTCTCTCTTAACATCCCTACTTTGCTGCACATCATTGACATGACTCTCAGCATTTTTCTTCTGAAGGGCAGGGACTGTGCCATCTTTATATCCTCCGGGCTCAATGCAGGATTCCCTTCCCCCATCTGTACTTACTACAGATCAAGGCCACACCCATCCGCAGGAGCTTGAATTGGCACTTCATGCCTGACCAGTTCTAAGAAAAAAGGAGAGAACTCCATTAGTTCCAGATCAGACCACTCCTCTGTAGATATATTTGGCTTAAGAAAGCCTGATATTTAAATAATCTTCATTAAATCATGAATGAGGGGGGTTGTGGTTTAATCACAGATCACACCAGCATGGCTTTGAAACTTTAGGTAATGATAAGTTTGTTTTTTAATTTATTGGGGTGACACTCGTTAAGTTGCATAGGTTCTAGGTGTTCAATCCTATAGTACTCACCACCAAGTCAGTTCTCCTTCCATCATCATATCTTTGATGCCCACCTCAACCCACCCCCCCAACCCCACTCCCCTGGCTATGCTAAATTCATTACTGTCAAAAAGCTCTTGAGCTTTACTAACAGAGGAAGAAAATCTAGATCTAGGGAAATGAGAGTCCCTGTCTCCTCTACACAACACCTGAGAGTTGTATTAATCACTGGGTCCTCAGGTTGCAAAGGGATGCAGGACAGCAAACAAGCAAAGTCAAAGCAGAACCACCAGAATAAAAGAATTCTAAATCCTGCATATGAGGAACAAAGGAAGAGCAGCCTCGGGGGTCAAGTTCGCTGTTGTCAGGTATAGAATGAGTTAACACAAGGAAAAGGGAACATTCAGTGTACCATGCAAGCAGAAGACTCCATGGATGAAAACTTCAGAGAGATTTTTTTTTTGTAGCTCAGGATAAGTTTCCATTTCTAATAAGCAGAGCTGCCCAAAGATGGAATGATCCATCTTGGGGGATAGTGAATTTCCCATCATTGAGGGGTTCAAACAGGGCTTTGCATCACTTGGAGGGGATGCTCTAGAATTGAGCATTGGAAAGGGGGTGGGCCAGATGGCCTTCAAACAAATCTCCTTCCCCTGAGAATCTCAGAACACTGTGAGCCTCCAAAGCAGATGAACAGAGTACAATTATTCACCTAACAAAAGCATTTACATTTTACAAAAGACTTCGCCACAGGGTTCCTTTTGAGGAGCACTCCTGCAGTGCATTCAAAGCTCTACTCCATTTACAGCAATGAGTGATGCAGGGGCACACACAGAAATGAGCCTGGAATCTTCCTGGAACACATCAGCCCTAGAGAAGGCAGCAAACTGGGTACAGCCAGGGGCTTCTGTTCCCTCCCACCCATCTACTTTGCCTTTGTTGCCTGACCCAGGCCCAGCTGGGGGGCATGTGACACATTCCTCTGACATTGTGGGACACATGTGTTAAACTTTACAGAGGCCCTGAGTATTGGCACACGCAATAATGTCTGTGGAAGCTTCAGCGGAGCAAGCAGGATGCAGGGAAGCTGCCAAAAAGGGGGAGAAATCCTGCAGCATTGGGCTTCTTGCCCATTGCCTCCCTTTCTCCCATTATTCCTCCCTGACTGGCAAGCCCTTCTCCACAAAAGGCAAGATGGGCACCACACAGACTCTCTTGAGATGGGGATGTCTAATCTTTGCTTGCTGACATGCTCTGTACTAAGCAGATGGTGGGAAAACGCTGTCACCTGCTGGTGTCTGCCCACAGAGGAGCCTCACCAGGAGACAGGGAAAAAAATGGGAGTTGGTGCCCTCCACTGGCTCTGGCAACCCATTCCAAGCTAGCGCAATTAGCTGATGGTGGGCCGTCCCTCAGCTCCTCTCCAGGCCAAAACCCTAGGGTTGGAGGGTCCTTGGGAGTCACCTGATGAATCATCTCCTCCCAAAGGGGACACACTCTGCCACGCCACTGACAAAATGGCCCTCTAGCCCCTGTAACAGGGAGCTCATCATCTCCTGGGATAGCCCTGTGAAGGGGATCTAATCACTGAAAAGTTCTTCCTGCTCTTATCTAGCTAGGCTTTGCCGCCCTGTGATGTCTACCCAGGGGTCTTAATTCTCCCTAAAAAGTGACATTCATGTTCATAGAAGTATGGTTCACAATAGCCCAAAAGTGGAAGCAACCCAAATGTCCATTGATGGATAAATGGGGAAACAAAATATGATATATCCATGCAATGAAATATTATTCTTTCTTAAAAAGAAAGGAAATTCTGATTCATACTGTAACTTGAATGAACATTGAAGACGTTATGCTAAGTGAAATAAGCCACTCACAAAAGAACAAATACATATAATTCCACTTATATGAGGTACCTAGAGTACTCATATTCATAGAAACAGAAAGTAGCATGGTGGTTGCCAGGGGGCTAAGGGGAGGGAAAAATAGAGTGTTTTATGGGTATAGAGTTTCAGTTTTGCAAGATGCAAAGAGAGTTATGTGAACAGATGGTGGTGATGGTTGTACAATGTGAATGTATTTAGCACTACTGAACTATACACTTAAAATGGTTGAAATGATAAATTATTTACCACAATTAAAAATAAAAGAAACAGACTATTTCTAATACCCCTTTTTTTTCCTCGTAAAAAAAACCCTCTGAATATTAGGGGATGCTGGGATAGCTCAGTGGTTGAGCGCTTGTCTTGGAATTGCAAGGTCCGGGGTTCGATTCCTGGTCCTGGCCCGTGCAAACTCATATGCTGAACTGTGGTGCAAGCGGTAATCCCCAGGATGGCTCAGTAGTAAAGGTTCTTGGAGGGATGCATGCCCCCAGTTGGTTCTGGCCCCACGTGGCCCCACATCCACCTGTGTGGAATGTCACAACTGATGATGTACATCTATGGAGACTGCTCTGGGACCTCCCCTCTTCTCTCTCTCATTGTTTTTGAGAAGCTGAGAGAGAGAGAGAGAAGAGGGGAGGGCCCAGAGCAGTCTCTATAGTTGTATATCATCAGTTGTGACATAGTTTCATTTCACACAGGTGGAGATGGGGCCACGTGGGGTGGGAACTGAAGCCTCCTGCATGGGAAGCAAGAACCTTTGCCACCACATGCCATGCTGGCAGTTACCAGTTGTTTGCTGTAGGTCAGTATAAGGGTTTGCACAGGCTGGGGCCAGGATTCAGTCCCTGGACCTCACAGTTGCAAGGCAAGTGCACAACCTGCTGAGCTATCCCAGCATCCCTAAAACAAATCGTTAATAAAAACAAACAAACAAACAAACCTCTGAATATTTTATACATAAACATGGTGTCTTTTTCCTTGAGTTCTGAGTGATAATATTGGGCAAAGCAAATCTACAGTGTATTTGGCTGCTCTATCAGTTGAGGTCCATACTCACTGTTACCCCTGTCTGAGATCTGGCTTACAAAGCATTGTCTGTATTTTTAGTATGTCAAGACCATTGGTGGGGTGGCTCAGAATGGCTTTTTATCGAATGTCCTCATTTGTAAATTTGAGATAACAATAGTGCCTATCTCAATGACCTACTTCACCAGACTGTTGTAAAGGTGAAATGAATTAATACATATACAGCACTAAGAATATGCTGGTACATGGTAAACATCATATAAATGTCTGGTATTGGTATCTAGGTCTGAGGCAAGGTCTAAGATTTATTTTTTATTGCTTGAGAGGTGAGAAAGAGAAAGAGAGAGAACAGGGGAGGGCCCAGAGCAGTCTCTATAGTTTGTCCATCATTAGTTGTGACACGGTTTCATTCTACACAGGTGGATGTGGGGCTGCATGGGAAGGGAACCGAACAGGGGGCCTCCTGCATAGGAAATGAGAACCTCTGCCGCCATCCTGTCAGCTACCAGTTGCACCACAGTTCAGCCCACGGACCTGCACAGGCTGAGGCCAGGGCTGAATCCCCAGATTGCAAGGCAAGTGCTCAATCTGCTGAGCTATCCTGGCATCCTGGCTTTAAAATTCCTGAATCTCAATGACTTTGAATGGAGCTGGGGAGCTCCAGTTTTGCCACAGTGCTCTGCAGTCCAGCTTTGTGTATAATACAGTAGTCTGTCTGTTAACCAGAACTCTCTGTTAACCAGAACGCTCAAGCAACTGGCACAATCTCAAGCAATTTGGTTGCTTGAGATTGTGCCGGTTGCTTGAGAATGCTGGTTGCCTGAGTTTCAGTGAACAGAGAGTCTACTTACATTTATCTCGCATCTACCAATCCCCATGGGTGTCAGTTAACTGAGAGTCTCCTGTACCTGTTTGGCCCATGTGACACTGGAGTTTGCCAAGCTGATCCAGTCTCATGCTCTGTTCTGCACTTTAAGAAAGTAACTGAGGGTCCAGGAGGGCTAGGTCAAGGTCACAGTGAGTTAATGGCAAGACTGATAGGATTCCCAGTTCTAAGGCTATGTCTGCCCACACTTCTGGGACAAGGTCATGCTCTGTCTGTGCTGTCTGTCCCCATTGGATGCCCTAGTTGCCCTGAAAACTGAGCAGATGTCAATAAATGACCAGTCTCCCAAGCAGCTGAAGGGTTAAACTATAAAGTCACCCTCCCCCACCAGATGCCTCCTTTTCCCCAACCCATTATTCCCTCCAATAAAATGAGTGCAGTTAAACAACAGGAAAGAAGAAAAAAGTCTCACATATAGCCAGCCCTGCTGCTGGTATTAATGTTGAAAAGCCTGCAGGCCCCTGGGGAATACAAACCTTTTGCAGGCTCTATAATTTCATTCTCTCCCAAAGCCTCATACGGTGAGATGGTAACTCACCCAGGGCAAACAAGGTAGTACCCAGTTACCTAGGCATCTTGCTCACCCAACCAGTTAAGGTCTCAGAGGCTGAAACCCAGGCAGGGAGCTTCCACTCCAACACAGATCCCAGGTAGAAGTAATTTCTTGTCAAATGACTTCAAGAAAAACCAACACAGGAAACTGAAAAGCATGACACAGATAGATTAGGGCAGGGGTGGCAAACCTTTTGGCGATTGAGTGCCTAAGTTTATGAAATAAGAGTATACTTGCTCAACTCACGTGCCAACCCATCGGGTGAGATAGAGGTATCAATTATTTTTATGTCTATAAGAGGCATAGGATGTTTTTATAACAAAAAACAATAATTCCACGTGCTGAAATAATTGCTCCGCATGCCACTTTGGGCACGCATGCCATAGGTTCGCCACCCCTGGATTAGGGATTGATCATTTGCCCTACAAAAGGATTTTTACTTAATAAAGAGAACTATATAACATAGGAATCTTTTGTGTCTTTTAGACAACAATTTTTCCTTGTGCTTTAACAATATGGTTTAATTGATGAAAATTCAGATCTCAAACATTTTAGAAATGCATCTATCATATGAAGCAAAGTGAGTAAATATCTCGTTTATTTAAAAATGAAAATCAGGCCTAGGGGTCCCAGCAAATGGCAATTCACGAATTACTCAATTATTTGTACCTTTATATTTACAGGATTTAAAATAAGAACTCTTGGTTGTAGATCTTTTATGCTTTCTAGATCCTTTGTTGAAATACTTTCTGAGTTTAATCCCTTGATATAAACTACAAACATTTTGAAACTCAAAGTGTTTTTATGAAAAATAAGACATACTTTGATTTAAAGCAGAATCTCTCATTTAAACAGATAATCCTGAAAACAGAAGCGTTAGACTTTTTCTATTACACATAGAGAGCAAAAAGGACACATTTTCTGTTTATTCTCTATACAGACATCAGGCAGAATTTATAGAGATAAAAAACTATACGCATACAAATACTATATATAAACACGCACACACATACTGTATCTCCCAGTTCTATAGTGATAGAAAACATTTTTACATCCCTTTCTTTTCATGTGTTTCTCCCAATAACCTTGTGAAGAAAGGATTACAGGGAATGCTGGGATAGCTCAACAGGTTGAGTGCTTGCCTTTGAAATCTCAAGGTCCCGGAATCAAATCCTGGCCCACTGCATGTGGAACCACTCGTAACAGCCAGGATGGCGGCAAGGTTCTCGTCTCCCATGCATGCAGGAGACCCCCAGTTCAGTTCTACCCTGTGAGACCCCACATCCACCTGTGTGGAATGAAACTATATTACAACTAATAATGTACATCTATGGAGACTGCTCTGGGCCCTCCCCACTTCTGTCTCTCTCTCTCTCTCACCTTCTCTCAAAACAAAATAAATCTTAAAAAAAAAGAGAGAGAGAGAGAGAGAGAGAGAGATTACAGATGAGAACTGAGGCCCTGAGAAGTTAAGGAACTTACGGTGTTAAAATGGTGATGTTGGGGGAAGCCGGGATGGCTCAATGGGTTGAGCGCTCGCTTTGCAGCCCTGGGGACTGAGGATCAAATCCTGGCCCCGGCCCGTGCAGACACATATGCTGAACTGGGTTGTTTCCCATGTGGAAGACCTCCAGTTCAGTTCTTGCCCGCCACCCCCAGGTTTGGCCCCTGGCTCGAGGGGGTGTGCCTCCCATGAGGGAGGCACCCTGCCCACCTGTGTGGAACAAAACCATGTTGAAAACTGATGACATACAACTATGGAGACTGCTCTGGGCGCTCCCCCTTCTCTCTGTCTCTCTCTGTCTCTGTCAAAAACAACAAGATAAATCTTTTTAAGAAATGGTGATGTTAGTACTCAAATCAAGATTTTATGACTGTCAAGCCCATGCTTTTTCTCCTTTTTGTTCTGACAAGGTGTTTTATTGTTCGCACATACACAGACCAATCTGCATTTTGGAATTTAAATCAATAGTACTTCTATTCAGTTGAACCACATGAAATTGCCAATGTTTAAATGCTTCTAAGCCACAGAAAGGGCAATTTCATATAGTTGATCCAACTCATCTCTGAATTGCTTGGCACAGAGCTAATTTGGATAAAAGTGACCTCTTGATGAAAGGAAACCAATCTTTTTTAATGAGAAAGCAAGTTTTTCCCCACTGCCAAATAAGCACCATATAACCTTTGCAGGGAAAGGCTACTGAATCTCTCTCTCTGGGGACTGCAAAGCTCCTAGGTGGCCAGGGAAAGCGGTGTCCTTCTGGAAGGGCAACGGGCCCTGCTCACCTCCACCACCACAGGCAGGGCAGCGGCCCCGCTCACCCCCACCACCACAGGCAGGGCTACTTGCCAGAGAGAATCGTAAACTGGAACAACGCTACTTTCACACCTCCTTCCTCAACCCCATGTCCCGCCCTCCGGTTCCTGGGCAGACTGGGTAGTCTGCCCGCACATGGGAACTCCTGGGGCATCAGGGCTGTTTCCCAGGTGGTGGGGAAGGAGGTAGAAACGGGGCATTTGTGAATTCCTGTTTGTTTCTGCTTTCCCAAGTTCTCTTGCTTGTGCTTGTTCGTCCCTTTATATACAGACACATCTTGGTGTTGGGGGCGGGGGCGGGGGGGTATTAGCACTTGCTTCCCCTACAAAGAGGAATTGGGGCAGGGGGAGGGGGGAGTGTAGGGCATGGAATTCAGAGGAAAAGCTGCGTCTAGGGAAAACGGTGGCACTGATACAGAATGACCCATTTCAGAGGGTCTTGTGAGGCAGCCCTGTGCTCCTAGGTTCTCAGTAGACCAGTCATGTGTTTGTGAACTCACATGCACAAACACACACTGAGACTCGCACATTCACACAGGTTTTCCCATACCTGCTATAGTTCTCCAAGCACTCAAAGTTGCCAAAATTCAGGCACGTAGCAATTCTAGCCAGTTGTCTGTCTCTTTCCTGCGCTCTCTTCTCTCTTCCTTTATCCTCTCTCTCCCTCCCTCCCTCCCTCCCTCCCTTCCTCCCTCCCTCCCTCTCTCCCTCCCCCCCTCCTCTCTCTCTCTCTCTGCCTCTCTCTCCACACAGAGGGGACTTTGGTGAAAAGAAAAGGAATGATGTTGAGGAGCAGGGCAGGGGTGAGAGGGGTAATAATGAAATGGGAACATTTAGGAACTCTAAGAACTATTGTAATTGAGTATTCACACACCTGCTACACGGTAAAGACAGTGATGGAGGAGAGAGGTGAGTACAAGAGGACCCCAAAGGGAAACTATACCTTTTCTAGACATTGTTCATTCCTTCTTTCTTCCGTTCATTCTCCATAACTTAGTGGGCCCCATCTGCCATGCATCTAGCTCTAGGCCAGGCACTAAGGAAACAGATGAGTAAGACCTGGGCCCTCCCTGGAGGCTCCCGGGCAGCAGAGGCATTAGACAGAGTTAGCCAAGCACTTCCAGCAACTCCTCCTTCAGCCTCCAAATTTCAGGCTGCTTCCAAAACCAGGAAGCAGTCTTCTCTTGCCTCTTTTGAGGCTATCAGATGGATTGCAGTTTCTTGCCTTGAAGATCCTGCCTGTATTTGGAGTCTACCATGGCTTCTTCTGCAAGGATCAGGGAATTAAGTTACCACGTATACTGAGTGATTTCTTTCACTTTATCATATTTATCACATATCATCCTATTTCTTAGCTGTAGGAATTGACGCACAAAGCAATTAAGTCTTTTGCCCAAGGTCAGTCTTTAGGGAGCGGCTAGGGTTCAGATCTAGGCTGACTGGCTCCATAGCCTACACATAACCATTACACTTTCATGGCCTTTCAGAAAAAGGCAAAGAAGTGTGTAAAAAATGAAATAGTGGTATACCACCACTGTGACAGGCTGGTATAGGGGAACAACACTTGAAGAGTTTTCAGGTTCAAGTCCCAGTTTTGCCACAAACTTGAGTATTACTTCGGACAAATCACCTAACCTCTCAGAGCCTTCTTTCCAATTTGAGAATTCTGATGCAATAATCTTTAAGTTCCCTTTACTTTTTTTTTTTTTTTTTTTTTTTTTTTTTTTTTTTTTTTTTTTTTTTTTTTTTTTTTTTTTTTTTTTTTTTTTTTTTTTTTTTTTTTTTTTTTTTTTTTTTTTTTTTTTTTTTTTTTTTTTTTTTTATCTTTTCACATTTATAGAGAGAAATTATCTTTTTGTCTTCAGTGCATAGTTATTTCTATTTTACTTTTTGA
>PVKE010004771.1:0-34223 GCA_004027555.1 Craseonycteris thonglongyai
TGGTTGTTACTGTTATTGTTAGTATTATTTTAAGATGATAAGAGTGAGGCCCAGAGAGTAGAAAGGACTTGCCCAAATGACAAGGAAACTTGGTAGCAGAGAAGCAAGTAACACCAAAGTTTTCTGACTAATGGAATCCTTTATGCCTTAAACATTTTGAGGTTGATCCTCTGTGGAAATCTTTGAAGATAAACCAAAGCCATTTTGAGGCAAGCATGCTGTGTAAGGAGCCTCTGGCAGAACATCTGTGATACTGGGCGGGGGGGGGGGGGCTAGTGAGGGCCTGCCAGGAAGCAGACAGGAGAAGGAAGAAGGGAAGGATGGAGAGAGGAGGAGGAGGGTGGAAGAAGAGGAGTCTTAGGCCCTCTTAGCCACTAAACAGGAGATGGTGTGCTAGCTCGGGCTGCTATAACAAGATACCACAAACGGGGTGGCTTATAAACAACAGAAACTTATTTCTCATAGATCTTTCAGTACAAGATCAACCAGCATGGTCCAGTGAAGGCTGACTTCCTGATTCACAACTGACACTTTTTGCTGCCGGTGGAAGGTTCTAGGGACTCCCTCTGGAGCCTTTTATGTAAGGCATCAATCTCATTCCTGAGGACTAGGCCCTCATCACTTAAGCACTTCCTAAAGGCCCACCTCCTAGTAACATCATCTTTGGGGGTTAGGATTTAAACATATGGATTTGGGGGGACACAAGTGTTCACATCATAGCAGATGATCTCAGTGGGGACGCTCTTTCTTTCTTTTAAGATTTATTTTATTGTTTTGACAGAGAGAGAGAGAGAGAGAGAGAGAGAAAGGGGAGGGCCCAGAGCAGTCTCCATATTTGTATGTCTTAGTTTTTGAGTTACATTCTACACAGGTGGGCACTGGGCCAGGCCTGGCAGGGCAGGGATCAGGCCGGGTGCCTCCCACATGGGAAGCTTGCCCCTGCAGAAACCAAACCAGGGGTTTCCCACATGGGAAGCACATCCCAGTTCAGCATATGGGACTCGATTATTGGACCCCAGGGCTGCAAGGCGAGCGCTCAACCCAATGAGCCATCCCGGCATCCCCTGAATCCTGTCGCTTTCTAACTGACTGAGCAAGGTATTAAACCCTAAGCCTCAATTTGATCTATAAAATTGGAATTATAAATCTTGCCTCCATGTATTACTGAGAGGATCAAATGGGATAATGCACATACTGGCATGTAGGAAGTGCTCAATAAATGTTCATGACCATTATTATCAAATGTGGCTTTCTGCCCCCACGTGTGTCCAAAGGCTTCCCCATCTTCTGTCCAGCTGGGGCCCACATTAGTTCAGATTTGGTTTGCCCACAAAGAAATAATCCCCCAAAGTGGTAACACAGAAAAGATAGATGTTTATTTCTTCTGACATAAAATCTGGATGAGAGGACAAGGGTGGAAAGTACCGTATTTTTCGCTCCATAAGACGCACTTCCCCCCCCCCCCAAAAAAAAGTGGAGGGGAAAGTGTGTGTGTCTTATGGAGCTAATACTGCAAAGAAGAGTGCACGTTGGGGACCTTAATGATGCCGTGGGGAAGCCTGCAGCCAGATCAGAAAGCAGGGACTGCATGGAAGGAGAGCGGGTCCAGGCAGGTCAGGTGCGTCTTATGGAACGAAAAATACGGTAGTTCCCCAGTATTTGAGATCCAGACACTATCTTGTAATGCCTTGCACGGCTTTGAGCTCATAGTTCAAGATGGCAGCACCCAAGTTCCAGGCAGTAGAATTTTCATTGAAAGGATGAAGAAACCAAAGGGTGCTTAGAAGCTGTCTCCAGAAAGGTTCCTGAAAGCAGTTGCACTACCATGTCTGCTTATATGCTATTAGCCAGAACATAGTCACATGACCACCCCTAGCTGCTTGGGGATCTCGGAAATGTAGTCTTTATTATGGGCAGCCATGTGCCCAGCTAAACGTTGGTGGATATGTTTCCATAGAAGGGGAGAATGGATATCAAAGACCTGTAGCAGTCTCTGCCCCAAGCCTCTGGCTTGCCCAGGCCAGTTAGACAGCAGGGGAACCAGGTACCTGGGCACTGAAAAATAGGGATGGGAGCATGCTGCTTCTCCTCAGCCACCACACGGGCTCAGTGTGCAACTGAGAATGTAGCATTGGAACTGGGACTGGGACTCAGGCCTCCTGCCATGCGTCAGAGACAGTCCTGTCCTATTTAGCCACCTCCCAGACCCTCCCCAGCCTCAACTCTAAAGGCCAGGATACTGAAAAGGCAGCTGGGGAGGACATTGGTTTGAGCAAAGCAGGAGTTCTGAGGGGCAGAGTGGCACAGCAAGCGGGTAGGCGTGGCACAGCATGATGGCATTGCCCACAGCAGGATACACACCTGAAAACTGTGGGGAGGCTTGACCACTAACCAGTGTCACAATCCAAACGTCAAACTGGACAGACAAATCTGCACTGAGACTTCCTCCCCTCTTTTCCTGATGATAACAACACCCCAGCAGGCCACCTGGCCTCTCAGGGACTCAGGGGACACCTGCCCCCACTCCCACTTCTCTCCTACACTTCTTTCACCCCACAGGGTTTCGAAAAGGAAGAAAAAGTTCACCAGCATCTCCCGACCTAGATGCTTCTGAAACAAGCCCACTGGCCCTTTCTGCTATAGGAGTGTCCCTGCTAGTAGCTACAAAGGGACAGGCAAGTCCACTGTCACAGATGCACCAGCTCTCCCCTCGTGTGTGTGCGGAGGAAGTGCACAGACTAGGGGTAGGACACCAGATTCCTTCCCCAGATCTGTCACTAATTCACATGGGGCATCCCTTCTTTTTTCACTGTCCCTTTCCTGGTTGTCCCTTGAAGTCACCTCTTAGACAAGGTTCTTGGGCTCCACCCTAGACTCACTGGTTCTGTTTTTTAACCAGTTCCCCCAGGAGATTTGTATGCAGTTAGTTTGGGAACCAAGGGGTTGGATGACTTTTGAGGTCTAGTGTGGAGGGATCTGGTTCTGAGGGTGCTGAGGGTCAGGTCTGTCTGAGCAGAGACATCCTTTTATCCCAGGGGCCAGAGGTCCTCAAGCCTGTCAAAACCATTGCACTTTCCCCTCAAGAATTCTGTTGGATGCTGGGCCTGTCCCACGTTCTTCCCTTCAGTGTGAAATGCCCTGCCTCCTGTTTCTACCTGTCAAAATGCTTTTCACTTGTCAAGGCTCCACTGAAGCACGACCTCTTTCAGGAGGCATCTGGAATCTGCCTCATCAGAATTCTCTTCTCCCTTCCCTGGGTTCCCACAAACGGTTGTGTTATATGTCCACTGTAGCACAGGCTGTCACCGAGACAATTAGCTCCCCTAGACGGGTGCGTGGTCCACCTGCCCGGCCTGGCTGGAAACCCCTCAAAGCTGGGAATCAAATTTTACCACAGATTCCCTGCAGCCTGATTATAGACAGCACTTAACCATCAGTCCCTGCATGCAGGAGAAGTCAGGAAGGAAGGAAGGCCTGGTTAAGACATCCCTGAGAGTCAGTCAAAGAAGAGCCCAAACACAGACAGCAGGTGGGAGGAACTATAGTTGGTCCACCCCCTCCACTAAGTGGAATGATGGGGTTCATCTCCCTGGACAGTTTCAAGGGTTAGTGCTTCAGAAAACACCCCCTTCTCTTCCTGGGATGCAATTCTTGTCTGGGTTTTCAGGCTTAAGCTCTTCTGGCCTCTTGGTGACTGATTCCTTAATTCACCAGCATCCCCTTCAGGGATTTCTGGCAAAGAGGTGATGGAGGGCTGTGGAGTTTGCTCTGCATCTAGCAGTCAGAAAGGGGCACCAGGAAGAGGAAATGACCTCTCCTGCCTCAGGTCCCTGGAAGGAGCAGGAGGAGCAGGAGGGTGGGCTCTGGATGATGTGGTTCACCCTTGAGTGTTTCTCCATTTCTACACTTGCTCTTAGCCAAAAGGCGAGAAGCAATGTGTTTCCCAATTTCTGTTTCTGCCTCTGAAATACCCTTGGACTAAAGTGTCTCAGAAAGGTCAGGTGCGATGGGAATGGGAGAAGGTTATTTAGGCCCCGCTATGCTGACTAGCTGGGGCGCCTTCTGAGTCCCTCTCCCTGCCAGATACTAGCTAGGGAGCTTACACACTCACCTACTTTACATAACAACAGTGCAAGAAACTGAGGCTGGGCAGTGCCCTTGGTGGTCCCCCAGATCTGTCGCTTGCTTCAACAGTGTTTGGACGGAACAGACCCAGGGATGCCCCTTCTTCCAGCCTCTGACCAGCCTCCAACCTCTTTTCCAGTTGCAACCTTCAGAACCTTCTCAGCCATCCTCAGCCTCCAAGACCAGCCAACACCATTTTTTGAGCCTACTCCTTATTGCTGAGCAATCGTAAGCTCCCAAATTTGTCAGAATTATTCTTCCAAGTGGAGACCACCATCAACCACCTGGTCAATCTGCTCTGCAGGCCTTTCTACCTATACCTACCTCTCTGGGCTTCTATTTCAACCTCACTGTTGTGGCTCTGAAGGAAATGGGCCTCTTCTTCCATGACTTGGCTGAGGAGAGGCGCAAGGGCACTGGACATCTCTTGAAGATGCAAACCAGCTTGGTGGCCACACCCTCTTCTAGGACCTACAGAAGACTTTCCAAGATGAGCAGGCTAAAACTCAGGATGCCATGGAAGCCGCCATGGTCATGGAGAAAACATGAAGTGAGCCCTTTTGGATCTGCATGCCCTGTGTTCTGCCCACACAGACCCTCATCTCTGTGACTTCCTGGAGAGCCACTTCTAGATGAGGAGGTGCAACTCATCAAAAAGACAGGTGACCATGTGACTTCCGCAGGCTAGTCAGCCCCAGGCTGGGCTGGCTGAGTATCTCTCTGAAAGGCTCACCCTCAAGCACAGCTGGGAGCCGTTGGAGCCCACAGGACTCTGAGGGACCCCTTTGCATCTGGTTGGCATTGGCCTTCTGCCTGAGCCTTTCCCTACAACCACTAGGCAGCCTTCTAACCACCCTGGAGCCCTCTTTCATGCCATAGATCAAACTGGAATAATAAAGCATTTTGCAGGGGGAAAAAACACAAAAACAAAACAAAACACTACGGCTGGGAGAGACTAGATTACTTGACAGCATCATACAATCAGATTCAAAGTCAGGTCTTCTGGCTCCAAAACTTGTGTTCTTTCTACCTAACCCAGAATGGAATTTCCAGCAAGGCCCGTTTCTTTCCCATTCCTTCTGAGGATCTTCGAGATTCTTCCACCTGTAACAGAACATCCCCAGTGGGCTCCCATCTTCAGGGGTTGCCCACTCAGGGACGTCCAGGGTTGCCCCTTCTTTCTTGCTGCAGGAAAACAAGAGCTGCCCCAAGAACATCTTGGGGGCACTCTCCCATGTTGCACTCAGCCTGAGCATCTGGCCAGGTTCTACCTTCAGCCTCCAGAGAATGTTCCCAGCCCCATGTGCCACAGAGCTCCTTGCCTGGTCATTCTGTAAGTGTGCTTGGCCACCCTGTGGTATTGGCATCTGGACACAGCCCAGCAGGGCTTTTTCAGGGACACTCACTTTTTATTTTTCTTTTGAGAAACTCATGGAACTCCCCAGGTAGGGAAAGCCCCTGCCCAGCCTTGGAGGCCCAGGTTGACCGCAGAAAGGGGTGGGGGGGTAAATGGTGGGGGGAAGACAAATTAGGCTGTGTATAGATTGCAAATGGCTACACTTTTATTTCTTTCTGGAAGAGTGGAGTATTTCACTTCCTCCCACAAATCATGGCACCTGTCACCCTGGGTTTGTTTCTGGCTTCCCAGGCTGGACAGTGAGCTCTGGGAGGGCATGGGACATCCCATGCCCAGTACAGGTCCTGGTATAAAGAAGCAGCTCAAATTATAAAAGGGACAGAAGGAGAGGAAATAGATGGTATAAGCACGGGGCTGCGACGTCTGAATGTGGGAACTCTAAGGGCACTTGGATTATCATCAGCAGTTACTCCTCCATTCCCATCAAAGCCTCCTGAAATCACCCCGTGCTTTCTGCCAGTTTTTTCCATTGGAACAAATGGATCCTGCCAGTCTCCAGGGAAGTTTACGATGCCCTTCAGGTCATGGAACTTTCACTGGTCCCTAGTGGCCTGCTGCTCTTTACCCTGCGTCCCTGAATGTACCCTTGAGTCTCCATAAAGCGTGTTTTCTCATCCAGCACCATGCTATTTGCTTCTTAAGGCAGGTCCTGCACCACTTCGTACGCCTTTGGTCAGATATGATGAGTCAAAGCCTTTGGCCAGAACACAACAGAATCAGGAGAGAGAGGAAAGCCCTCTCCCAGTAACAGAATGCCCGGCTGATGGCCCCGCAGACACTGGGCTGAGAGAGGCCCCAGACAGTCCGTGGTTATTGAGGAGCGTGGCCAGTGCAGTCTGCCAACTCCACACCCATCTGCGAGCAGAGTTAACAGCACTGACACCCAGGGGACAAGGAGCAGTTCCTCCTGAATCAGAGGGCGGGGGCTGCGCTGCAGCTGAAGCTATTTCTGAAGGAGCCCAAGGTGGTTCTCAGGGAGCCATAATTAAACTCATCTATAATTTGATAAGTGGAAGCAGCTTCACATTTTATAGAGTAATTAAGTCTCACTGAGCGAGCAGCACAAGGTGTTTCTGGGCCTCAGCACCCCCTGAGGTTGGTCCCCATTTATACTCTTTCCTCTAACACATGTCCATCCACGCTCAGCCAGGATGGTCCTCAGCCACAGCCCTGGGGATGACTCCTGGCCCTGCTCTCTCCACCTCAGGCCCTCCCTCCATCACGGCCCAGGCCATTGGCATCCCACAGACACAACAGACACACCTGCAATGAGACCTGGGAAAGGCTGAACCTCCCTCAGGCGCTGCGCTCTATAAAACTGTGGGCTCATCACTCATCACTCCATCAGAGGCTACGTGAGCAACCTCTGACTGAGCCGAGTCCAGCCCAGCTCAAGGTCCCTGATCAGGAGCCTGAGGAAGCCTGGAGGTAAAGGAAGAAGCCACACCTGCATTTCTGTCCTGTGGTCACAGGCAAATGGCTTCACCTCTCGGAGGCTCAGTTGCTTTACCTAGAAAATGGGGATATGGGCCTGCCTAACTCATAAGCTGTTTATGAGGATCAGATGTAAGTACACTTTTTTGTGAAGGGACATGTGTCTGTGAGAAGTGGTGAGCATGTCCCCAAATGTATTAAAACCTGTCTCAAATTTCTTGGCTTCTTGAGGGGACTCAGGTGGCCATTCAGCCTGGTGTGTGTCATCAAGGATGAGGCTGGGATAACCACACCTGAAACTTTCTGTTGAGACGCAAGGAGTATGGGAACCTTGTCAGGTGAGGGTGACCTGGACTCCTGAACCTGACTCAGCCATTTCCAAATATCCAGTGAATTAGTTGATTTAAATTGTTCTGTTTAGTTCTGAGTCATGGCCAAGTACCAAAAGAGTTCAGTTAAAGGTGGTAGATTTCAGGTCAGTCTTTGGATAAATGATCCCTAAGAAAATGCCCTCTTAGGAAGGAATGAATTCTGCATCACTAGAAGGCTTCAAGGTCAGCTCCCAGGAGGCTAAGTGTCAGACTTGAGGACGGTATGAATCCCCTTTTCTTCTATAACATGCTGGGGGTCCTGGTATCCTCTCTCAGTCCTGATCCCCAGCCCCGGTCCCTGGGCCCCGGTCCCTGGCCCAGCATATGCTCACTCCATACCTCTGACGCCACCTCTCAGTGCACACCTTCTTCAGTACACACACACACAAGGAAGACCTGTGATGCTCTGCGTTTGCTTCTTTGGCCTCCACCAGAGCACAGAGTCCCACAGCCCTCCTCGTCCTGTCTCCTCCCCTAAAGATTCTCATGCCCTATGCTCATATAAGCCCAGAGTCTTTCAAAGCCAGCTCCAGCACCTCTCTATTTAAGGCTTAGGTTTCGATGTTCCTAGAGCATGCCTTCAGTAATACCCCGAAGGAGGGCAGTGTTAGCCCAGCCAAGGCAGAATTCGTACTGCGTGCCTCTAGCCCATTCCCTCCCAGGGAGAGGCCCCCAGAGCCCAAATAGGGGAGGGAGGCAGGAGCTGGCTCATGAGGCAGCCCGTACTCTGTGGTTGTTACTGTGCACATGCACATAGGTTTTTCTCACTGTTACATAATTGAGGTATTTTTTTTCGCCACCTTATTTTAGATCCTGGTGCCATCTGCCCTGTTCTTCATGCATCACCAGCTCCGGACTGGAGGTTAGATCTGGCTTGGCTACCCAGCTCACTTGGCAGGTCTTGGAGTAGTAACCCGTTTCCTCAGGTATAAAACGAGATCCTAACCCACCCTGCCTACCTCCCAGGGCTGCTGTGAGAACCAGGGGAGAGGAAGGGATGAGCTGGCTGTGTATGTGCCCAGAGGATACAGATACGCCTGGTTGGTACCTGGCCAACCTGAGCCTGGTGCCGCCGGAGCCAGGGAGCCTCTGCACCTGCACCAGAAGAGGTCTGCACAGCTTTGCAAAGCCGGGCCCTGTATGAAATACAGGACGTGAACAGGCCTCACAAATGGGGCGTCTTCGGCAGACCCCCTGCTGTGGGCAGCAAAGGCACAGGCCCAGCAGCTTGCCGGCCTGTCGCCTGCTCACAGCATGTTAGGCACAGCATGTGCTCTATAACTAGGCTGACCAGATGTCCCGTTTTAAACAGGACAGAAAACAACAGTACACATGGTCAGCCTCCTGACACCTTACATTTAGCCCAGTGAGGCTAGACTGCCCGTACGTACCGTTTGAGATGAGACAGTACCGTTGTTTTCTGTCCTGTCTAAAATGGGACATCTCGTCAGCTTATCTATAATGAGGTACTCACTGTCAGGGTGTCTTAGAAAAACAAAAAAGCCCTCTCCCAGCCTCCTGACATCATGGGGGGTAGGTAGGGGGGCTACTAGTGAGGGCTAAGGGCAGCGGACTAGGGGTCCCACAGACACAAGTATTACTGGGGAAGTCCCAGGTACAAGCCTCGTCTCGCCGATGCCCTCCCACTTCTAGGCTTTGTCTGCTGGTTTCCCTCCTCTTGCCTGAGGCACCAAGAGGCCCTGGATTGAGACCCCTCGCTGAAGGTCACGCCGCAGGGGTGGCAGAGTGGACCGGCAGCAGGTGCTGGACTCTCCCTACCTCACAGGCCCTGGGGAAGACCAAATGAGATCATGAATGCTTGGGTCCTGGCCCAGGGCCCTGCTGACTGGTACCTGCCACTTGGGCGATAGGAGTCCAGCCGGCGCTGAAGGCCTGAGACAGAAGCATCCTCAGGCCTCACTGATCCGCAAATCCTTCCAAGGGGCGGATGCTTGAGACAATGCTCCCACCCAAGGCAGTGCCTGTGGATACCATTTGCCTCCAGCAGAACTGGGTAGTGAGAGCCAGGGGCAGCCTCTAGGCCTCCTCCCTCCCCTAACCCCCACAAGAAGGGGCAGCTGCCAAGACAAGCAGTGAGGTCTGGGTGCCTGGTGGCTCTGACCTGCCTAGTTCCCAGGGACTGTTGGGGTCACAGGGGGAATAGCAGCACTTGGGATTTTCATGCTGGCGCTGGGTCTGCCCAGATTCACTGTGATGCTAGATTCCCTTCATGGGTCTCAGTTATGCCATCTATGAAATGGGAACAACTGCTGTTCTGCCCACCTCAGCTGGCTCTTGTAAGGATCAAAACAAGACGCTGCACCCTAGTAGGCTCTCAGCTGCCAGAAGTGAATGGTAAATGTGAGGTTTTAATTAGCATTGAGATGAACTGGAGGAAAGATACTCTGGGCTTTTCAATCAGGGGAATAACAATTAAACATCAGGGCAGCCCACCGAACAGCCTAGCAATCCTGTCTTACTCCTGAGTCCTCAGCAGACTTGGGGGCCGCCTCTCCAGTGTTTAATTAACACTGATTCCAGCCCAGAGCCTATGACCATCTCTTTCCTGCTGTTCCCAGCTAACCATGCACACGTGTAACAAGTACTGCATTCATTTTCCTTTAATAAAGTATGACAACAAAATCTGCCACGAGGTAAAAATGTGGTTCTGACAGGCAAGCTCTGTGACACAAAGGATCTTATTGTTATGTAAACACAATGACCATCAAACGTCCCTCTCTGGGCCCTGGAGGAGTCATACCCACAGGTTCTCCCGGCCTCACCCTGAGGAGGGGAGCTGGTACTGGGCACCCCTACTGAAGACAGGGAACAAGGGCGCGAAAGTTAGGGTAAATTTGCTCCCTGTGAGACTTCCTTTTCCTCGGCATTGCGTGAGCTCAGTGGCCAGTTCCAGCTGCTCGGGTTTCTCTGCCTTCCAGCACCAGACTCCACATTATTTTAAGCCAGACAGCCCTGGTGCCGCAGATGCTGTTTCTAAAGGGCCACGTGTCTGTGTACCAGAACTGTGTCCAAGGTGGGGATCAGGAACCCTTTGACAGACCCCTGGCTTGGATGAAAGCTCCCGGTTGGCTCTGCTGCGGAGGCGGGGCGCCCTCTAGCGTCAGGCCTGGTTGTTCCAGGGAGAGACGAAAATGTTTGATTTATGGGGCTGGCACCGAGGACCACCGATTCTTAAGCCTGCAGCCACGGCCTGATTTTGGTCAAAACATCCAGGCCCTGGGCAATTCAAACTCAAAAAATGACGACACAGACTCTGCGTCAGCCTATGAATGACTTGGCTTCTTAATTAAAAATAAGGCCACAGCAGACATGACAGGAGGGGACGTGTGTGTGTGTGTGTGTGTGTGTGTGTGTAGGGTGTGTATACACACCATGTGGAGGGGAGGGTGTATGTGTGTGTGTATATACGTGTGTGTGTATATACACACCATGTGAGACAAGCAGAGAGAATCCAGACCCATACCTGGGGTAGAAGGTATCACAGTGCCAGGTCTTTGCACCACAGTTCTTGCCAAGGATGCCCTAATAATAAAAATGTCCCACCTCAGGTGAAACCAAGAAGACCCAAACCAGAAACAAACCCACTACTCTGTTAGCCTCTACAAGTCTGTCCTAAGTCTTAGGAGAGGTTGGGGAAATCTCGAATAGAAATCTACAGAATGTCCCCAATCCCTCCACACAGTCAGTTCTGAATTGCTGGCTGAGGTCACGCACACCAGCACCATGCATATGCAGAGCACGGTGGGCTCATGGCACATGAGGCTCAGGCAGTGTCACAGCTCTCGGGAATCTCCAGAGCAGCCCTGGAACACAAAATGTGAAGTATTTCTACAGCACTGGCAGAAACACACAACTTGGACCATTTACAAGCAATAAAAGGATTATTCACATATCCTCTTCGGGCTGCAAATTCTGTGCATACTAAAGAAAAAAAAAATCTCCTTTTTTACTCATGAGGCAGGCTTGCTTAAGGAGCAAATGAGATAAACTGAACTAATGTTCTGGCTTAATAATATAAATGATTTGGATGTTATTTTATAATAAATCTGTTTTTAATATAAAGATGTATCCCCAAAATCTTTGTATGAAATCAGCTCCAGAAAGATGGATGCACCATGTTTGTCCTGAGGTTAGGGGCCCTGCCCACCACTGTGCACCCCCATTGAGGAGGCCCAAGCCACTCAGTGTTCATACAAGTTGGGCTGGGCTACCCTCTGCTTAATCCTAAAACTGGTGGTGGGTCTCCCCTGGGATGGTGGAGAGTCCACAAGTGGGTTATCAGAAGGTGGCACACTCCTCCCTCCCTGCCACCCTCCCTCCTCTTCCACCAGGACTCTCCGCAGAGGCCAGCTGGAAACTCTTCAGTGTATGTAGATCCTGTCGGAGATTGCTCCAGGCAAGTGGGTCATGATCTGCATTCGCAGCCACCAGTAGTAATCCATGGGGTGGTAGCGGGTGTAGGGGGTGGCGGCTGTCAGGGCATGGGTGACAGCGTTGATGACAGGGGACGTGTCCGTGGAGCCACTGTTACAGTAGGACTCCATGCTGGCAATCTTCTCATCAAAGTACTTCTTGCCATAGTCCTTGCGCACCACCTCAGGCAGCTCCTTCCACATCTTATCAGCGATGGCCTGGATGCGCTCAGGGCTGTAGAGGCTGGTGGCAGCGATAAAGTTGCCAGGTTCCACCACACTGACCTTCACACCCAGAGAGTTCATCTCATAGCGCAGGCAGTCAGAGAAAGCCTCCACCGCAAACTTGGTGATGCAGTATGGGGAGCGAGCCGGGTTGGCCATGCGGCCCAGCATGCTGCTGATGTTGACAACACGGCCTACAGAGGAAGACAGCAAACACCTGCTCAGGAGGCATCGCCTTGGGCCTGGCATGTTTCCGGAGGCCTGGCTGGAACCTGGCCTCCTGGCCCCTGACCCCTGGTTTGCTTCCTGCCAGGCAGGGGCCCTGCTTTCTGACCCATCCAGGGTCAGGGAGCCTTCTCATTTGTAGTCAAGGCCAGCTTTGGCCCACACAACAGCATCAGCATCCCCAGTATTTCCTGGGTAACCAGTTATGCTGGGAAGGACAGGGGAGAATGAGTGAGAAGCAGGCCTGTGTATCAGGAGGACATAGTAGAATGCACAACACACAACTAAGCTGTGTCTCGCCTCCCATTCTCTCCACAGCATGTTCACTCCCAATTGTACCGGTAATTGCCTGGCAGTGCTCTGTCTGCAAGCCGGCCAGGGCAGCAGCAGGGGCAGAGCTCTGAACCGGACTTCAGGGCCAGACGTGTGGGCAGGGAATCGGGCACTGGGAGAAAATGGTGACCTCGAGAGGCTCCCCAACAGGCCCAGCTTGGGGGTGCCAAGAGCTGACCACGGCTTCTCACCGCCCCGGGGTTGGTGGGGTGGAGGTGGAGGCCATCCAGACAGCCCAGGCAGACCAGAGACCTGCTCGCCCTGGTTGTGCACCCAGGAAGTGAAGGCATGGCCACATGCTGGGTGCTGTGGGCAGCTTTCAGAAGCCTCTACGCTGGAAGTGCTGAAGGGTTGGGGTTTCCTTCTAAAATCCTGTAGTGCTCTCTGGGTTCACCTATAGTGCATCCTATAGTGCGTCTCTGGGACCTAAGGAGAGAGCCTATGGATCTTTCCCTTTTTACCATAACTTTTTGCTGTTCTAGGGAGAAAATGTGAGTTAGTGACTCTTAGGTGGTTTGCTTACATTTGGCTACCTAACATGGTTTGAGTGTTCTGTCTGTTTTTGAGATTTCTAATCTAACTTTCTTATATTTTTACTTACTGCCACAATTGTCTCATTTCTTAACTATGGCATAGTAACCCACATAATGGATATACAAAAACTTACTTAAGCACACCTTACTGAGACCATGCACAAGGGCGCTTATTTCTCTGGATTAGGTTCCCAGAGTGGGATTACCACTGTGATGTCTGCAGCCCTTGCTTCACAGATGGCTGACCACTCACATGCTTTACTTACTCAACACCACACATCTGCTTCTGCCCACTGGGCCACCGCACCTCCACTTGCCACCCCCACAGGCCCCACAGGCCCCCATGCTCAGCTCCCCTGAGCTGTGGATGTGGGTGTTGGCTCTGCTGAAACCTATTTCCACTCTGAGCAAAAATGAAATGGCGGGGCAGGTCGAGGGGACAGGAGGAGGGCTCCTTTCCGACTCACCTTTAGCCCTTCGGATGAGGGGGAGAAAGGATTTTGTCGTCCGCACTGTACCCCAGAGGTTCACTTCCGCCACCTCCTTGTAGGTCTCCATGCTGGTGAACTCCACCTCCCCGAATGTTGAGATGCCCGCATTGTTAACCAGGCCCCACATGCCTGGACAGGAGGGGACAGAATGGAGGTCACCATGTGGGGGCTCTATCACCCATCAGCCCATTCCCCTCCCTACTTCCACCCTTTTCCTATGACTTGCTAGTTTCTTACCCAAGACTTTTGTGATACTTTCTAGAGTCACCACGGATAACGGGTGATAAAGAGGCCTAAAGTGCTAGCTGCGACCCTCCCTTAAGTCTAGACTGTCCAATCCTTATCTTTCTTTTGCCATAATCGAGTGTCTGGGCCCATCATGATCCAACCCTGCCAGTGCCCCCGGCCTGGAGTCTCACCTTACCGCACTCACTCTTACTATTCCAGCCAGTCTCATTACCACACTCTGTACCCAGGCACCTGTGTATTCATCCCTACTTCGGAGCCTCCACTTGCCTTCTCTTTCTTATGAGAAGCCAAGAGAACCTCAGAAGTCTTTCAGGCCAAGCCTGCTCAGGAGGACCAGTGTCCAAAGTCACACAGCAATTTAGAGGCTCAGCCAAGCCTCGATCTCTGGTTGAGCACCCCCTGCTCCACCCTGAGACCCACCTAACAGTGACTCCATGCTTTGACCTTTCTCTGCTCTGAACCATGCACTGTTGCTGGTTATCATGTGGTAAGCCCCTGTGACCCGGTAACCTGTTCATCAGTATCCTATGTGTATACACCTGATCTTTGCAGGTAGAAAACACCCTCTACCCCCACCCCCAAGCCTTGGATGGTCCCACAGGGCTGAGTACAGGGTCAGCACAAATGTACACTCTGAGTACACTTGGGTTGACTGTCTCCAGCAAGACCAACGAAGGAACATGACATGGAATGTTGGTGCTAGAAGGCTCCTTGGAGTTCACTTAGTCTGGTAACTAACTTCACAACTAGGGATTCAGAGGCCCTGAGGGGAAAGGACTGGCTCAGTGTGCCCCGTCAATCAGAGGCAGAGGGGAGCTGCGGGAAGAGGCAATGAGGAGGCAGCCATGCTTTGCAGGGCCCTCTTTGAGTTCTGTGTTTTGGGGGGTACAATGATTGGATGGGCTGGAACCTCAGGACAGAACAAGGCTCTGCTTCTTTGTTGTGGAAACCCTCAGGGTTTAACCTCATGTGGCCTTGAAAGCGCCCTGCTCCTTTCCAAGGTGCAGCCTCAGGGCAGGGCTGCCCTCCTGGGGGCTGTCACCCAACTTGTGGGAACTCTGGCCCTGTTTGCTTTCTGAGTTAATCATGGAGTTTGTGTAAATGACACTAATTGGTCTCTAGCTGCTTCCCTTCCTGCATTACCCAAGTTAAAGCTTTGTCAACTGACCTCTGGTGCCTTCTCCTTCAGTTACGGAAGATTAAGGACGTGGATTAGGCAAAGGAAATTGCTGGTTAACAAAGTGCTTGTGACGTTTTCTCTTCCACTTCCCCTACACCCCACAGCAGAGCTAAAACCTCAGCTCTCAGGTCTCGCTGGTGGCCTTGCGCTGATGCAGCCACTATAAGCCCCCACAGCTGCCACCCCTACCCTTCCCCAGCGCTGCAGAATTCCCAGAGGCTCCACCTGCTGCTCTTCCCAGGAGGCCTCTTGCCACTCGCCAAGGCTAACACTTCACACTCTGCCTCCCAAATGGTAAGCCATCGATCCTCTATTATGCAGCTCTAACTCTTCCATGGCCCCTGTCTCCCTCCCTTCAATGTTGTATGCATGAGGTGCTTAATAAAGGTTTGCTGGGTGAATGCAATACTATGTCTCCATATCCTAATGAATCTTCTCTTAACTATGCTACCCTCTCATGCTACTGTCTGCTCCCCTTCCCTCTGCGGCCAGGCTCCCGAGAACGCACACTGTGCTTTCCAGTTGCTGATTTCCCTGTCAATCTGGGTCCAGCCCTAGAGCTGCTCCAGGTGTACCCAGGGTGCCACATGCTAAGGATGCCACCCCAACTCTCCTCAACTTCTGCTCAATGAAAGCACTACTCATGGCTCCTGCCACTCACTCTTCCCTTGGCATTAATGATACCCAAGCATCTCCTCTATTCTCCCTGCCATCTTTTTCCACCTGCCCCCACTCGACACAGGTACCCTTCAATGTCCTGCCCTTGGCCACGTTCTCTCAAACTGCACTCAGTGCTTAGGCTGCCTCGTTTTCTTTATGTTCACGGAATATTCCAGCTGCTTTGTGCTGAACTCATATGGGACAGTATCACACAACCTAAGATACATAAGCTTTTTTCCATCTAAAAATTAATTACATCTGACATTAATGTCTAAAAAGGTTAATTGAACTTGGCCTATGAAAGCACACTCGTCCTGGATGATAGCTCGGCTGACTTGATAAGTAGTAACAGTTTGGGGATCCAGGAGCTCTCTGGAGTCCTCAGCCAACATTCTGACTGGGTGACAGCTGTGTTCCAGCCCCATCTTCACCTCTGTGTCAAGGTTTCCCATGTACCCCTCGGAAGTCACCTCCTCATGGTCACTTTTACCAGAATGTCCCACAGGTCCCCAACTCACCCTAACCACACAACACATCACGTTCCCAGCTGCCCAATCCTGCTCCTCTGCCTTGTTAACAGCTTCACTTTCAACTGGACTCCTCCAGCTCCTTCTCTTCCACCTAATGAGTACCATTAATATTACTGATAAACGTCTCGCCTCTCTTAATATTAATTCACCTGATCCTCCCAACCACCTTATAAAGTAGATATTAAATTGTCCCATATCTAGGCTGACCAGACATACTGTTTTAAATGGAACAGAAAACAATGGTACTGTCCCATTTCAAATGGTACGTATGGTCAGCCTACTGACATCTTGACTTTAGACCAGTGAGACTACGCTGACCATACATACCATTTAAAATGGGACAGTACCATTGCCTACTGTCCTGTTAAAATGGTACACCTGGTCAGCCTACCCATATCTGGATGAGGCAACTGAAGCTCAGAGAGGTTAAGTTCCTTGCTCAGTGTCACCCAGCTAATAAGCGGACAGAACAGAATTTGAACCTAGGTCTGGGTGAGGACAAAGCCCTCACATTTAATCTTTTGCTGTTGTTGGCTTTCTTTGCAGCATCACTAGAATTGGTGTCTTCTTTCCTGTGTCCAGAGCATTAGTTTGGGTCTTTGCTACCTTCCTCCTATTTTGTTGAGGAGCTTCTCTGGGGTCTCCCTGTCTCCGTCTCTCTCCACCACCTCAATCCTGATCCAACCTCCTCAGCCAGTTTCCTCAGTTACTTCCTGCCCTTAGTGTGGGGCATGGGATGCTTCCTTTTCCAGGCTTCTCGCCCACTGCCCTTCATGGATTCTGCCTTCTCAAAGCCGGAGCAGCCTGCCATTCCTCCAGCATGGCAGCCCCTCCTGCCTCTGCTGCTTCCTGTCCCTGCTCAGCAGCGGTCAGATCTAGGTGAGCACCGGATGGCTGTCAAAGCACTTTTCCCACTTCACAGATGGGCAAGCTGAGGCCCACGCAGGTGAAGGTACAAGCCCAAGGCCATATTTCCAATAAGAGGTGAAGCTCAGAGTAAATCCGGTCTTCTCACTCCCAAACCAAGGGTGTCCGAGATGGTAGGGCCTTCCCTGCCTGTGGCATAATGTCCCCAGTGCTATAACGGTTCCTCACAGGTCCTGCCATGAAGCCACCGACTTCCACTTGGCTGGTATCCAACACAAACTCCTCCTTCCAGGTCATACCCCTTCTGGTGCTCAGCATACTAGCAACTCTATAGCAAGTATTCCGTTAATGCTTACTGACCGTGAGGAAAGTGGTTTCTAGATCAGACCATGCCCAGTCTGTCGGCCTTTCCCTAGAGTAGACGTGGGGAGTGCTGGTCACAGACTCCAGATGTCCAGTCCCTCAGAGTCCTACTGGGGAGCAAAGGGGCAGGTGGCTCACCTACTCTCACCAGACAACTCCCTACATCTCATTCTCTCTGGCTGGCTCCTCTGGCTTTGGCAGCAACTGCTCCATAGAGCCAGGGTAAAGGGCACCCAACTCGCCATCCAAGTTGTGCCCTTTACTTGTCTTCTGGGAGCTTCCTGCCTGAGAAAGTGAGTCAGAAACAGCCACCCACTTAGAACAGGCAATCTGCTCAAAAAGCTCTGGGCGGGCGCCGCCTGGAGTTCAAAGACAGAACTGCCAGAGAAGGGGAGCAACTCAGCGGTTTGACCAGGAAGACAGTCAGGGAGAGGCGTGGGGCAGGGAGGGGAGGGGAGCCCTGCACAGCCACATACCGAACAGATTTACTTTCTTTTCTTTTTTTTAATTTATTGGGGTGACATTAATTGATATCAGTTACATTGTTTCCAGGTGTACAATTGTCTATACATCACATTATGTGCTCACCACCCAGAATCAGCTCACTTTCCATCACCATGCAGATTTACTTTCTTTTTCAGACCTAAAAAAATCTTCAAATAGTTTTCAAAACAATGAAGTATTGGTTAAATAAGGTCATGGTGAGTGGTTTATCAACCCCTGCCCCCCAAAAAATCATCAGGGAAGGATGACTGCCTCCAAGTAGTGCTGGGCGGGGACACTGAGTACCTACCCCCAGTGGCTCCCGGCTCACTATGCTTGGCCTGCTAGGCTGAGCGGTGAGACCAGTCCAGGGCATGGAGTGGTTCTGCCCTGATGGCAGGGGACAAGGATAAGTGCCCCTCGCCCTGATGCAGCCCCATTCTGTGCTCAGGTCTAGTGACAATTCCTTTCCACCAGCATTTTAAATCACTGCAAACCCACAGGCTCTAGCAGAGGGGCTTTATGGTGCTGACTGCAGCTGCTTTCCTGCCTAGTAATTTACGAAGGCAACATCCCGGCTGCCAGGGAAGGCAGGAGCAGGATTTAGCACAAGGAAGGGCGTGAAGCAGCCCTTCTGAGCTGGTCCTCTTCCCAGTGGGACCTGTTCTGACTTTTCTGAATGGCACAGGAGCCCTGGTCCACCTGATAATTACTCAACAGATGTTCGGGAACTCAGAGAGCAGAGGGGCCTGAGAATGGCCTGCTATGAACGGGGTGGCAGTGGGCTGCCAAGGTGACACATCAGTGACAGGCTGGCAGCCAGAGCAACAGCTTCTCTGATCGCTGCTTAGCACAGGAGCTACCGAGGTGGCTGCTGGGGATGACGGCATCTCTGTCTAACTGATCAATGCTCAGCACAGGCCCCGGTCACTCCACCCACTTCCCTCCTCCCTACCAGCCACAGAAGTGGCTGCTCAGGGGAGCTGCCCCCACCCCACTCTAGAAAAGAAGACAGCTGAATGAGGGACACACTTTCTGCCTGGGCCGTCAGGAAGCTCAAAGGCAAATCTGAGATGAGAGAGTAGACGAGACGGGCTTCCCCAGGCCAGGCCGCACCGACACCACTGTGTTCTACATGAACGGCATTCCCTTCCCTCTGCTGTGCAACAGAGCTCCCCCAGCAAGGTCCTCCAGGGGCTGACCTGGGCGGACACTCGAGGACTCGAGTGTCCTTCCGCTACGGGCACTTTCTTCTGCTATGGACCCTGTTGGCTACTGTCCCCAAATGTTCTGTCCCTTTAGCTTCTGGGGCAATGTACCAAACGGACTTCCCTGACAGCTGTCTCTGGCCCCTAATTACTCACGTTTCCCAGTAGTCCCTCCTTGCCATCTCTCCCACACATCATCTCACCTCAACCCTGGACACCAGATCTCCAGTCCAAACACTCCCCTAGGGTGTCCCTTGGGCACTTCAGCATCTCCCCATCCCACAGCCTGCTCCTCCAGTCAGGGGCCCCAGGTGTCCAGAATAGAGACCTCTTGGCTCTCCCTCATTTCCATATGCATCAGTCACCAAGTCCAGCTAGCTACCGAGAATGTTGTCCCAACACTCCTTGAATCAAGCCTCCTCTCACTGGCCTAGGTCAGGACTCTCATACCCACATTCCCCCTTTAAATCCACTCCACGTTGCCAACACAGCCCCCAGAGCAAGCTTTCACAAGTCTGATCAAGTCATTTCCCTCCGAAATTTCCCTTCAGGGGCTCCCACTGCCCTTAAGAGAGTGGTCTCCTCTCACCTGGCTCCCAAGGCCCTGAGCAAGCTCCCTCTCAGCCTCATTCACTGCTACCACCTCCACCAGGTTTGAACCGATTTGTCGTCCCCGGCACACCTGTGTGCTTCCCACCATTATGCGCGCTTCCCTCTCCTCTTGGAATGCCCTTCCCCGTGTTCTGCCTCATCCGCCCTAACTAACCCGTTCCCCACGTCGCCGTAAGACTAGGCTACCTCCCTCCATCCCGTGCTGCTCCCTCAGAAAGGATGTGGAAATCACCGGGGCTAGCTCCCCAGGGAACTGCATGGTCCTTGGGGACAGGGACTGTGTCTTGGCCACCTTTGTATCCCCAACATCTGGCCCAGCACCTGGCCCAGAGTGGTCATTCAACAGGCACTGGCTGAACTGACTTGAACTAGAGCACATCCATTCAGCACTCCTGCAGATTCCGAGATACCTCTGGCGTGAGCCCCCACGGCCTTACTGCACAGGTGTTTACTTTCACCCACTTCCTCCTACTGTGCTGAAGGAAGAGCCTGAACAATAGTGGGGGTGGCATTTATGAAGGGTGCCCTTGGAACGGCTCGTGCACGACCCAGCTGCCCCAAGGTGCCCCCTACCTTTGTTAGGGTCCTTCAGGCTCAAGCGGACAATCTCCACCGCTCTCTCCACCTCTTCACTTCTACAGACGTTGAGCTGGATGGTTCTCAGTCGATCACTCTTCAAGCTGTCCAGTTCCCTGACCCCATCATTCCCTTTGTCCTGGGGAGGAGAGCGGAGCTGCTTCACCCCCTCCTGCCACCAGGCCTCCAGGATAAGGACCCAGGCCAAGGCAGGGAGCTGGCCCCCACGTCCCTGCCTAAGCCCGGAGCTACTAACTACTGCAAGTGGTGGTCTCTGATGGCCCACCCAGAACTGTTTTGCCAGCAGGGGGTTCTACTCAACCCCTGAGCATTGCTGACGTACCAAGCACCAAATCAAGTGTCATAGACCCAACCATGAGCCTCCCAGGCCTCGATGACAGGATCCTTTCTCTAAGCAGAGGCTGCAAACTCAATACCTACCAGGGCCAGGCATGTGGGCATCATATGGTGAGGGGAGAGGACACTTGGGACTGGAGCACATGCCCGGTCTCTCAACCCCTGCCAGCTGTTGCCCACATGTGTATATAAGCCCAGGGTTGCTAAATGCTTTGATTTTAAGTTTACAATTGGGAATTCTGTTTGAAATCCCCTTATTTTTTTAAGTATGGACAACTTTGTTACATTAAAAAAAAATTGTGGGCCAAAATACATCCACAGGCCCCATGTGACCAGCAGACTACAGTTTGCCAGCTCTGTTCTAAGCCACGGGCCTGTCACCCTCAAGTTTGTAAGAGGCCAGGGCCAGGATCTACTTCCTGTTTGCTCACTAACCAGGCTCTGTACATTCAGGAGCACCCTTTAACTGGTGCTCAGTTCTTCCAGCTACAGCTGGACATAAGCACATTGCCACCTGTCCTGACCTGCTCAGATTAATGGAAAGGGGAGCTTGTGTTTTTATTTTTATTTTTTTAAGATTTTCTTTTATTTTATTGTGTTTGACAGAGACAGAGAGACAGAGAGAAGGGGGAGGGCCAGAGCAGTCTCCATAGTTGCGCATCATCAGTTCTCAACATGGTTTTGTTCCACACAGGTGGGTGGGGGCCACACGGGGCAGGAACTGGGCTGGGGGCCTCCCACATGGGAAGCACACCCCAGTTCTGCATATGGGTCTGCATGGGTGGGGGCGGGGACTCAATCCTCAGACCCTGGGGCTGCAAAGTGAGCGCTTAACCCTCTGAGCCATCCTAGCTTCCCCAAACTTGTGTTTTTAAAACAACTCCATGACAAATGAATTCAGGCACACATGAGAAAAGTATCACTCACTCAGAGGCTTTGGGAGCCTCTATCATGTTTCAGCATTTTACTAAGAACTGGAGACACAAAATAAGTAACTCAGCTCCTATTTTCAAAGATCCATGTTTTAGGGAAGGAGGCAGATGAATAAACAAACAATACGGGGAGTATTTGCTACAGGCAACCATGTGGGAGGTGGTGAGATGCACAGAAGGAGGGGCAGGCAGGGAAGGCTTTCCAAAAGCAGTGACAAATGAGGATATGGATGAGTGAAGGGCACTTCAGGCAGAGATAAGAGGGTGTGGCCTGAGGCAGTTGTCGGATGTGAGTGGAGAGGTGGGCAGGGGTCGGCATGGTGGGTGAGCTGCCGGAGGATTTGAGTTTAAGTAGATGCATTTCCTGAGTGTTTACTGTGCTCCACACTGCTAAGCACTTAACATGTATTATCTCATCAGTCCTCACATCATGAGGCAGGTTGTATTATCATGTTTCATCTATTCTGACATACATGTTTTTCACAATGGGGATGAGCTACAATCGATGTGAAAATAAAACAATGTCAGTCACAATTTAATTGGCAGTGGCTTTTTCATTGGTGCATTACAAGAGGACGGAGTAGCTGTCAGAGGACGAAGTAACAGAGGAATGCCTACTTCTAGGCCAGGGATTGCCGGGGGCATCTACAACGGTACTGAAGCCAGGGCTGCCATACAAAGCACGGGGATGGCAGCACATGTCAGCAGCGAAAAGTTCTCTTCAGGTTGGGCTGAGTCTCACAAGTGGTTTGAACCAGGAGGACCCAAACCGCAGGACTGGAAGACCCGGATCATGCCATGTCAGAGGGATGCAGGAAAGGATGGCGAAGGGACCATGTCCAATGGGGCCAAAGGTGATGGCGATAATCACTCTAGAGAGAAGACTTGGGGAGAACATGCTGGTGAAGGAGGCGACTTGTCCTTTGCAGCTCAGAAAACAGAACCAGGGCCAAGAAGCCCATTTCAGCTCAGTGAGGAATGACTTTCGCAGGTCAGAGGGGGTGTGGACTGCCTGAGAGGTTGTTCAGAAATGAAGGGGGAGGTAGGAGTGGGGTGGGGAACACGATGCAGACAAAACCCAGGCATAGAGAGGAGGTCAGGCTGATCCCCTCTTTTAATATCTCTTCCACCCCTAAACTGCCATCCTCTCCAGGGAGGCCCGCCTCCACGGTCCTGCTAAAGAAGCAACAGGTGTGGCCCCTTAAGCCTCTGCCCAGCCTGGCACCAAGAATGGCAGCTACACCCAGAGTCACCTCTGCACAGAGCAGCCAGGTGTGAGGCTTCATTAGTCCAAGGCTTGGCTCTGAAACCCCCTGGACATGCCAGACTCCCCAAATGACACAGCAGGTGTTCCTTCTACAGGGGAGCAGAGAAGTGTGGAGCTTCTTCTGCCATTTCCATAGAGGGCTCCCCAAGAAATGCACTCCCTAGGCTGCCATCTTCAAGTCCAAACACGGGAAGAGCCAGCACTACAGACACCTCTCTTTCCCATACACAGTACACAGGCAACAGGAAACCACCTGTCTTGTTCTAATGCAGTCTTCATATTGTGGCTCCTCAAATGCCCCTCAGAGCTGAGCCCAAGTAATCTAAGTCTCCAAGAGGGTGCGACATCTACTTCCACAGGACAGATTCCAGCTGAGATGCACAAGAGGTACTGAGTGTTCTTTCCCGTTCTTGGGTGCTGTTAAGCCTGCTGCCATCTTTCAGCAACTCCGGGACCCACACCAGCCCTCTCCTGCACCTCGAGCCAGCAGTGAGCCGATGTCCCTGCGGTCCCCGGGAAAGCTCCTCACCCCAGGTCATGGTGTCCATGTGAACTTGGCTTGGCAGCTGACAGCCTTCTCTCAGAGGAAACAGGGGGGTTCGTCTCACTGCCCACAGGTTCAGGCTCAGCATTCAGCCCCCCAGGAGGGAAACCGCAGCCCCCTACCCTCACCTGCCAGACATCCCCAGGAGTCCTCATCCACCTCTGAGCAGCCGCCACGTTCTACTCCTGACAGCCACCTCAATAGGGAAAGGGACTGTCAGTTTGCCCCCAGCAGGTTTCCAAGGAAACCTTTCCCAACCACCCTCAGCCCACGAGTTGCAGACCATGGGGGTCCATCTCCTTCCAAATCCATTTGTCCACAGGCCAAGGCCACATGGGCTGGCCACAGCACCTCCCAGCTTTTGGTCCTGCGACATTAGTCCCTATGCAATCTAAAGGGACAGAAACAAGTGGTTATCTAGGACTAGAGGGCGGTGTAGCAGGTGTGCAAATGGCCAAGAGGGAAATTTTTTAGAAATGGAAATGTTCTAAAAGTGAACTTTGGTGATTGCTACACAATTCTCTAAATTGGGGAAACTTTCCCTTAATGACTTCCTGGTGCTTCCCTTCATGTACCCTAAATTCCACTGGATGAGTCCCAAAGGAGCTCAGAAATAAGCCCTCACATATAAGAGTCAAATGACTTTTGACCAGGGTGCCAGTACAATTCAATGGAAGAAAGAATGGTCTTTTCAGAAAATGATGCTGAAGAAATTAGATATCCACAGATAAAAGAATTAAGCCGAACACCTGCCTAACACCAAATACAGAAATTAACTCAGTGAATTAAGGACCTAAATGTAAGACCTAAAACAATAAAACTCTGAGAAGAAAACATGGGAAAAAAGCTTCATGACAGGAGATTTGGCCATGATTTCTTGGATATGACACCAAAAGCACAGGTAACAAAAGAAAACTAGGCAAATTAGACTTCATAAAATTTTTAAGTGTTGTGCATCAAAGACACTACCCACAGTGTAAAAAGACAACCCCAAGAATGAGAGAGAATATTTGCAAATCATATTCTGATAAGGGATTAAAACCCAGAATATATAGAGAACTCCTAAAACTCAAGAGCAACAACAGTAGTTCTGGAAACAATAAATAAATAAATAAATAAATAAATAATAATAAAAAGAGCAACAACAACAACAAAAAACTAACCCAATTCAAAAATGGGTAAAGGACTTGAATAAACATTTCTTCCATAAGATAAATGACCAATGAGCACATGAAAAGATGTTTGTCATTACTATTGATTAGAGAAATGCAAATCAAAACTCTAATAAGATATCACCTCATTAGAATGGCTACTATCAAAAAAGGGAAGCCGGGATGGTTCAGCAGGTTGAGTGCTCGTCTTGCAGCACTGGGGTCTGACAATCCAGTCCCAGCCCCAGCCCATGTGGACCCAGTTCAGTTTTTGCCAGGGCGAGCTTCCCATGTGGGAGAACCCCAGTTTGGCTCCCACCCCTGGTGTGCCTCCCATGCAGGAGGCCCCTGGCCGGGTTCCTGCCCTGTGCAGTCCTATGCCCACCTGTGGAACAAAACTACATCAAAAACTAATGCTGTCAACTATGGAGCCTGCTCTGGGCCCTCCCACTTCTCTCTGTCTCTCTTTGTCTGTCTCTCTCTCTGTCAAAAACAATAAAAAAAAAGAAAAAAAAAAGAAATTCTGTAACATACTACAACATGGATAAATGCTGAAGACATTATGCTAAGTGAAATAAGCCAAGTGAAATAAGCCTGTCACAAAAAGGCAAATACTGTATATTCTACTTAGAAGGGGTACTTAAGACAATGTGAATATATTTAACATCACTGAACAATACACTTAAAAAATGGTTAAGGGGAAGCCGGGATGGCTCAGTGGGTTAAGTGCTCACTTTGCAGCCCCGGGGACCGAGGATCAAATCCCGGCCCCGGCCTGTGCAGACCCATATGCTGAACTGGGGAGTGCCCCCAATTTGGTTCTCACTGGGGAGAGACCCTGGCCCAGTTCCTGCCCTGTGCAGCCCCGCACCCACCTGTGTAATGAAACTATGTGGAAAAACCAATGATGTGCAACTATGGAGACTGTTCTGGGCCCTCCCCCTTCTCTCTGTCTCTGTATCTCTCTCTCTCTCTGTCAAAAACAATAAAAATAAATCTTTAAAAAAAAATGGTTAAGATGGTAAGTTTTATGGTATGTGTATTTCACCGCAGTAAAAGTAAAACCACCCCACGAAACAATGACTATGTGAGGAGGAAAATGGTAACAAAAAAGACCCCTCTCTTACCTTCATCAAGCAGCCAGCGAACACCAGGAACCCTTTTGAATGCAGATGCTTGGCCAAGGAGAACCCAAATCCAGAGTCACAGCCTGTGACCAGGACAGCTTTGCTGCCAACCTGTTGGGGTTAAACACCACGTTAAGAACCAGAATCCTGAGGCAGAGGATCAGGCCTCCTCTGGGCAGTAACAACTAGTACTTGCCCACTTGGCTCTGTCTGGAGAAACACCGTAGTAGAATAGAAAGAGCTTGGGCTCAGAACAGGAGATGGAGTTCTAATTCAGACTCTGCCACCAACTAATAATGTTGCTTGGGAAGTTACTTTCCCTTTCTGGACCTGTTTCCTCATTTGCTGTCCCATTATCACCATCACCATCACCACTGTCATCTTCATCATTATTTACCAGGTGCAAGGCCCCGTGCGTGCATTATTTTTATCAAACTCTCACAATAACTCCATATAGTAATCATGATTATTATACCATGTTACAAGTAAGGAAATGGATATTTTTTAAATGCCCAATAATTCCAGTGATAGAACTGGAACTGAAGCCAGGCCTGAAAGATTACAGAGTCTAAACTCTTAAACCCTAACTCATTTGATGAGAGGTTGGGGGTTGGGGGGTTAGGCAAGTAAGAAAGTGTTTTGAGTGTTCTGGAAGCTTGAAAGCCTTGCTGTGAGGTGGCTCAGGGTCTGGGGGCCCAGAAGGAAGGGCTTTAACTACCTGGCTGGCTCTCAGGTAGCAAGGCTGCCACTCACCGGGTTCACCACATCGGCATATGTGCGATGGCCCATAGGGACAAGGGAGGCGGAGTAAAAGAGCAATGTGCGCCTGCAAGAGAAAAGGAAGCCGTGAGCACAGGCTGTGGTCACACCTAGACCTTGTTCCTGGGGCAGAAGCAACTCAGAGTACCCTCAGCCACCAGTGAGCAGCACTGACTGTCTCCCCACCCCAAATCCCTGGGGACAACCCGTATGTACAACAGAGGAGGAGGTGCTCTTTCCTCTAGCGTTGCTAGGCTGGGAGGAAGTGGCCATGTTTGCCCCTGTGTAGAAAGACCTTCCAAATGATACAGCTTTGTTAACAAAGCCTTCTGCAAATTCCAAGTCCTAACCCTTAGGTTTTATGCTGCTTCCTGACAGTTATTTTAATTAAGCTTCTTATTTTGAAATATTTGTAGATTCAAATGTAGTTAAGAAATAATACAGAGATGACCTGTACCATTTACCCAATTTCCCCTAATGTTATCTTGCAAAACTGTAGTACAACATCATAACCAGGATATTGACATCAACACAGTGTAAATACAGGACATTTCCATCATCACAAGGATGCCTCACATGTTGCCCTTTTAGAGCCACCCTCAATTCCCTCCATCCCCACATCCTCTTTAACTACAAATCTGATCTCCATCTCTACAATTTTGTCATTTCAAGAATGTTATATATTGGGAAGCCGGGATGGCTCAGTGGGTTAAGCGCTCACTTTGCAGCCCCAGGGACCGAGGATCGAATCCCGGCCCCGGCCCGTGTGGACCCATATGCTGAACTGGGGAGTGCCCCCAGTTCAGTTCTCTGTTTCTGTATCTCTCTCTCTCTCTCTCTCTCTCTCTCTCTCTCTCTCTCAAAAATAAATAAATAAATAAAAATATATTAAAAAAAAAAAAAAGAATGTTATATAAATGGAATTTTACAGTATGTAAACTTTTGGGATTGCTTTTTAACACTCAAATTCATTTTCAGGAAATTCACCCAGGTTGTTACATGTATCAATAATCTGTTCCTTCGTATTGCTAAGTTGTATCCCAAATCTGAGGGCTGTGCAGAGCCAGTAAGCAAAGCAGGGTGTCAGGAGTCAGGGCAGGGACGGAATCCAGCCACTCGCAGATTTTCATCTGGACAGATGCTGTGTGCTGGCTGACTCCTGCTCTGAGGCAGGTACACATGCAGGGTGTTCGGCTCGGGGCGCGGCATCTCAAGAAGGAGCACAGTCCAAATGGGCATCGTTCAGGTGGGAGACCTGGATGCTGAGTAGGGAAGCCAGGGGAGGTGATCAATGAAAAAACATGCAGATAGAATGAGAAGTCAGGGGGAGGGATATTGGGGTGGCATGATGTCCCTGGGGATAAGATAATAACTTCTTCAGTATGAATACAGAGGGCAGATCCAGGAACAAGGAATGGCATTTATAGGAGAAAAGATGTCTGCTCGATATGAAGAACTTTATAATAGCACCGTCCAACAACAGGAGGCCTGTTGTGAGCAGTACTGACCACCCCTTGGCCAGACATACTCAAATAAAGGCATAAGGTCACTTGTTACGGATTCTATCACAGGACCCATTCACGGGTGGGAAAAGGAGTATGAGGCCCTTTCCAACTGAGATTGAAGCAAATAGATCAGGCCAAAGTTTTTCCCACTCAAAGACCTTCTGTCTGATCCAGGCACCATGATCACCCCCTTCCTTCTCCTCACACACCTGGGTGTCCCTCCCAAACCTCTGCTGGTGCCTTTGCCCTGAGGACAGCTAACACACTCTGACTCAGGGTGCCCCTGACCACCCTGCCCTCAGCCCCCTTGGCCTAACCAGGTCGTTTCTAGTCTTTCCAGAAGACTCAGAATCTCCCCGTGACAGCCTTTTGTTCCCTTAAATGGGCCAGAAGCCTGACTAATGTGTAATTTCCCTTTAATTTGAGAGTAAGTATTTTAACTTCCTTTGGGATTATTTCTGCCCTATAAAAAATAATCCCCAGAAATTTTTAAAAGCCACATTTTAGACAGATTTTGCCGTATCTATAAATCACTCACTGAATAAATTGCAATAAATCACATTCTTCAAAATAGAGCCAGGATCCATTCCCTCCTGGATGAGATGTCCCCTCTGAAGAAGGGCCCTTTTTAAAAAAAAAAAAAAAGATTTTACCTTTTTAGACAGACAGAGAGAAGGGAGAGGGCCCAGAGCAGTCTCCATAGTTGTGTGTTATGTCATCAGTTTTTGACATGGTTTCTTTCCACACATGTGGGAGGGAGCTGCTCAGGGCAGGAACTGAGCTGGGGGCCTCCTGCATGGGAAGCACACCCCAGTTCAGCATGTGGATCCACACGGGCTGGGGCCAGGATTTGATCCTGGGTCCCCAGGGCTGCAAAGTGAGCGCTTAACCTGCGGAGCCATCCCGGCTTCCCTAAGAAGACCCTTTTAACACTTCTTATATGGTGTCCTCTGGTAGTTGAAGCCCCATCTCCAACCAAGCTGATGTATCCTGTAGAATGTTTTTAAGCAAATGCTGCTAACAGCTCAAAATGAATATTCTTCTAAACATATTTACTGGCATAGAAAATACCAATCAATTTTCTAGCTGCTGAAACTTTGAATTTTATCTGACTCTTAATTTCACTACTCTCAAATACAAAAAAAAAAAAGGTGTTATTTTTCCTGTGACAGAGGAAAATGAGGTATCAGAGAGAGCACACTGAAGCCCCTTGGAACAGGGAACCCTAGAAGCTCTCAAAGAAGAGCCGCTAGTTTAATTTGTGTTTACTTAATGCTTCCTCTAAATCACACAAGCAGTTCAGTGACGTCTCAGGATGTTTTAGTTAATGGTTTCATGTGTAAGGTTTGAAAAGAGCAGTTATCCAGGCGATCGAAGTAATGAGACACAGCACACATCCTATCCTGTGCCTCCTGGTGCACCGCACTGAGGCACCACACACTTGGGTGGCATTCTTCCAAACATGCATACCTGCATCTAAACACAGGGACATCACACAAACCCAAACTGAGAGACATTCCTCCAAAGTGTCAAGGTGAGCAACGACAAAGACTTGGGAACTGCCCCCAATCAACAGAGAGTAAGGAGACATGACAACTCAGTGTACTGTGGGATCCCAGTTGTATCCTGGACAAGGAAAAAGTCCATTAATGGGCCATTGGGCAAAATTTGAATCAGGTGTGTAGATTAGTTATTACAGTAGACTCTCCCTTAACCAGAACTCAAGCACCCAGCACTCTCAAGTAACCAGAAAACATTTTTTTGCCAGTTGCTTGAGATTTTGCCGGTTGCTTGAGAAGACCAGTTGCTTGAGTGCTGGTTAATGGAAAGTCTACTTATATTTATCCAGCATCCACCAATCCCCATGGGTGCCAGTTAACTGAGAGTCTAGCACAGTATTATGTCAGTGGTAATTTCCTGGTGTTCATGATTGCACTATGGTTTTGTAAGATGTTCACATTTGAGGAAGTCAGGTAAAAAGGATATAGGAACACTTTGTACTATTTTTGCAACTTTTGTATATAGTTGTTTCAAAATAAAAAGTTAAAAAAATATCTGATGAAAGATAGTCTTCTGTGCCCTGTGTGCTCTGGGAGGTCTGTCCCCTGAGGACACTTTTGAGTTTCCCTCCCTGGTAGACAGCAGATATTGAAAGACACCTTGTAGAGTCAGCCTATTTCACCTGCATCATCAGTGTATGAGGGAGCTCTGTTTTGCCCAGACAGTATGACCCTCAAGGCCACCTCCACCCTTCAGTTTCTTACCTTGTTCCATTATCTCTGTCAGAGAAACTCAGGGTTTTGCCCGGAAGCTGTGACAGGGGTCTGAAGAGGCGCGCAGTCAGCATTGTGGCCACAAGAGGTAAAATGGTGGGCTTCTTCCTGGCAGGTCCTAAAACATAAAATGCACCCTCAGCATTGCCTGGTTGCCCTCAGGGGTCTAGGCAAGAGTGCCCTTCTTTCTTTTCCAGGTCATGAAAGTCAAACTGGGCTCTGTCTGATGAGCCCAGGCCCAGTCAGTCATGGCACCAAGCAGACTCCTCTTGCCCCTTCCTCTCAAGCTGCAGCTTCTTGTGATGAAAAGAGTTAGGCGGCTGAGGCATCTAGAAACCTGGATTCTGGTTCTGGCTGTGCCACCCACTCATTGGGCGTCCCTGGACAAACCATCACCCATTCGTAGCATAAGGAGGTAGAACCAGACCAGTGACGTTCAAACCAGGTTGTACAGCAACATCTACTGGGGGGCGCTCAGGGACCTACCCTCTGAGGGATTCCAAGCCCATGAGCCTCATTATCTGGTTTGTGTTCCCCATATCCAGCAAATCATCAGTCTGTGGTGACCCAGGACATCAGCCTTCATTCTTAATGTGCCCCCATGCCTCCACAGGCAGCTTTTTCAGCCCCGGGACACGTACCATTTGACTCAGCTCTATATCTCTCTCCCCCACCCCACCAAACACAGGGTCTGGTTCTGTGGCTGAATTCATGAGTAACTCATTATAACATAGAGACTAGAGCTGTAAAATGAGACACACTTTAACCAACCTAAATGAAAACACACACAGTCATTCCTACCACCCTACCGCCCCGTTCAAGGTTATGTCGATCTGACTGCAACCAGGCCATATATCACTTGGTTCCACCTTAAGGCTACTCAGCGCCAGGACTCCTTGTGTCTCATTAACTGCTGATCAGTGTGTGCATGTGTTGCCTCCTGTTCTGGTTAATTCTGTTATGCTGATTTCTCCTGGCCTAAGGGAAGGCAGAGGAGCCTGGCAGGGAGTTGAGCAAGGCAACCACAGCTGGGGGAAATGGTGCTCTTTTCCTGGTGAACAGTCCCAGCCTCTCCACACACCTGCCAGTGGTTGGTTAGAACCTTGGGGAGGTTCTGTTGGGGGGAGGGAGAGGGGGGCTCCTCCCTCCCCTTTTGCTGTCACCCAGACCTAATTGATAATCAGCTGTCTGGGCCAATATGTCTGTAATAAGCTCATTAGCTAGACAACCACTAATGTTCACTGCAGTAGGCAGGTGGAGGTTTAATCTGTGAAATCCTGAGGAAAGGAGAACGAATGGGGAGAGCGAGGCTTTCAGGAGGCACAATAGGCTCCTGCTTCTACTCCTGCCCCTACTTGCTATACGCCATTCCCTGCACAGAGGCCAGAAAGATCTTTACAGGATCAGTCAGGTTATGTGAAATCATTTCCTAAAAGCCTCTGCCCATGCCTGTTTGATCAACCTCTGCCTCCCTTCCCACGCTTGTCTGGTACCGCCCTCCCCTGAGCTCACTGCACTGTAGTCACAGTGACCTTCTGGAAGTTTCTCATGGATGCCAAGCTCTATCCTACCTCAGGGCCTGGCACTTACTCTTCCTCACTCTAGATGGCTGAGTCCTTCCGATGCTTTAGACTTCACAGAGGCTGCCCCAGCCCCTCATGCAACACAGAGGTTGCTCTCTATAAGGTCACTCTCCAATCCAAAATTATCTTGTTTCATTACTTTATCTTCACCTTCTAGAGCATCAGCTTGGTGAGGCCAAGCACCCTGTCTGTATTGTTCATGACTGAATCCCTCGTGCCTAGAAGACACATGACGCAAAGGAGGCACTCAGTGAGTCTACTGAGTGAGGATGAGCTGCATGCTCGCAGTTCCCACCCCACCGGCCCTTCATGAAAGGCCCAGGCCCATGACAGATGCAGGTCCTCTAACTGGGTGCCTCCCAACCCACCCAAGCACTAACCATCTAGCTGTCTGAGCACACACATCTCCACCTCCAGTCCTTGCCAGAACTGGAGTCTGAGGTCACTACCACTGGGTGATTTCAAATCCAGTTGTCTATAACTTTCCATTCCTTCTGCTCAATGCCTGTGGGAGAGAATGTGTCAGTATTATCTCCAGAGGGCTTCTTTCTATTTTACTTTCCTTAGAGTCAGTAATATCGAGAAGTGCTATAGCCAAAACAGTTTAAAGTGCATAAAAGCTCCATCCTTTAAATAGTGCACTATTCACAAGGTAGTTTCTTATGCAAATGGTAGAACTATAAATCTCTCTTCCTTTTTTTTAAGTTTTCTGTACATGTTGCTATTTTTACTCCAAATACAATGCTGTAGGGTAGGCAGTGGGATTCCCACTCACTCTTCAGGGATGTTTGCCATCTTAATGCCTAATACTGAGCTTTATTCTCTGTAAATATTAAGTTGCCAAACTAGAGAGGCCACTCACTTGTCTTTTGGTTTAGAAACAAATGGTTGTGGGAGGTGAGTGCTAAAGGAGAAATGCAGAGCACCCATGGAGATTGGGGACAGTTGCCTTAGCCTTGAAATCAATTAGCTGTCACGAGGTAACTTGGCACAAGGGGCTTAACTCCCATTGACCAAATTTATAAGATATTGTTGCAAAATCAAGATACTCACATATCAATCTATAATCTGGGAGGAACTTTACTAACACCGAAAAAAAACTTGCATGTGTTCCCAAGGGACCTCCTTTCCATCTTTGATGTAAACCCACGTGTGACCTAAGAAAGCACCCCCTCTCCAAAACAACAGTGTGTGCATCCTTGTCCTGATGCTGGGCTCCCTTGTAGCATCCTGACAGGACTATCCTGCAGTAGATATAGCTGGTTGCACCTTGTGGGTCAGGGTCAAGATGTTTCCTGCAAGGGGCAGACATTCCTTGGAAGGGTATGTAAGAAATAGGAACAGCAGAGTCGGCCTTAGGCAGGAAAGAGAAATCACAGGTTTCTGGACATGAAGTCTGGATGGGCCGTGGCCTACCATGTGGGAGGAGAAGACCCTGTCCCTCTGGGAAGGACAAGTGGGATTTAGGTAGGGAACCATCCTATGGAGGGACCCCACACTAGGGAGCTTAAGACCTGCAAGCTGTGTGAGACTCCAAGGTCTGACAACTGGTAGCCTGTATTCTACTTGGCTATTTTATTTGGCCAGCCTAATGTTTTAAAAAGCAATGTAACCAGGCAGCTAAATTATGCTTGAGCTCAATACAAACCACAATAGTATAAAATTAGAAATCAATTACAAAAAAAAAAAAAACCCAAAAAACTGAAAAACCCACAAACACATGGAGGCTAAATAACATGCTACTAAACAATGAATGGGTTAACGATGAGATCTAGGAAGAAATCAAAAGATACCTTGAGATAATGAAAATGAAAATACAGTTACCCAAAAGCTGCGGGACACAGTAAAAGCAGCCCTAAAAGGGAAATTCAGCCCTACAAGCTCAAGAAGTAAAAAAAATCTCAATTAAACAATCTAACTTTATACCTAAAGGAACTAGAACAAAGAGAAAGAGAGAGAGAGAGAGAGAGAGAGAGAGAGAGAGAGAGAGAGAGAGAGAGAGAGAGAAACAAAACAGAAAACAAAGTCCAAAGTGAGTAGGAAGAAGAAAACAATACAAAAGATCAATGAAACCAAAAACAGCCCACATCAACCTGTGTGGAATGAAACTATGTTACAATTGATGATGTGAAGCTGTGGAGACTGTTTTCCGCCCACCCCCCACCCCGTTTCTTTCTCTCTCAAACAGTAAAATAAATCTTAAAAAAAAAACAACTATGAATTCAATAAAGTAGCAAGATAAAAAATTAGTATTCAGAAATTGGTTGCATTTTGTATACACCAATAACAAACTAGCAGAAAGAGAAATGAAGAAAACAATCTCATTATAATTGCATTAAATATAATTGCATTAAAAAAAACAAAAGGAGGTCAAAGTCCTGTACTTGGAAAATGATACAACACTGAAGAA
>PVKE010004771.1:34323-62611 GCA_004027555.1 Craseonycteris thonglongyai
AAAAAAAAAAAAAAAAAAAAAAAAAAAAAAAAAAAAAAAAAAAAAAAAAAAAAAAAAAAAAAAAAAAAAAAAAAAAAAAAAAAAAAAAAAAAAAAAAAAAAAAAAAAAAAAAAAAAAAAAAAAAAAAAAAAAAAAAAAAAAATTAAAGATACAAATAAGTGGAAGCATACATCATGCTCATAGAGAGGAAGAATTAACACCACTAAAGTGTTCATATTACCCAGAGCAATCTATACATTCAATGCTATCCCTATCAAAATACCAAAGGTATTTTTCACAGAATTAGAACAAATTATCTTAAAATTCATATGGAACCACAAGATACTGAAAAGCCAACACAATCTTGAGAAAGAAAACCAAAATTAGAGAGCACACTACTTGATATCAAACTATACTATAAGGCTATAATAATCAAAACAGCATGGTGTTGGCATAAAAACAGGCACATAGATCAATGGAACAGAATATAGAGCCCAGAAATAAACCCATACTTATATGGTCATTTCCTCTATGACAAAGGATACAAGAACATACAATAGGGTAAAGGCAGTCTATTCAACAAATGGTGTTGGGTACATTGAACATATACATGCAAAAAAATAAAACTGGATAACCTACTTGCCACCATTTACAAGAATAAACTCAAAATTATTTAAGTCTTAAATGCAATACCCAAAACCATAAAATTCCTAGCAGAAAACATAGGCAGTACAGTCTCTGACATTGTTCTTAGTGGTATTTTTTCTGATCTATTTCCTCAGGTAAGAGAAACAAAAGAAGAAAAATTTAAAAAAGGTACTACATTAAATTAAAACATTTTTGCACAACAAAGGAAACTATCAACAAAACAAAAAGACACCCTACTGAATGAGAGAAGATACTTGCCAATATTTGGTGAGGGGTTAATATCCAAAATGTATAAAGAACTCATACAACTCAACACCAAAAAACCTGCACAATCCAATTTAAAAATAGACAGAGGACCTGAATAAACATTTCTCCAAAGAAGACATACAGATAGCCTACAGACATGTGAAAAGATGCTCAATATCACTAATCATCAGAGAAAATGTAAATTAAAACCACAATTAGATTCCCCTCACACATATCAGTATGGCTATCATCAATAAATCAATAAAAACAACAAGTGTTGGTGAGGATGTGGAGAAAAGGGAACTCTTGTGCACTGTCGGTGGGATTGCAGAACGGTGTAGCAACTATGGGAAACAGTACAGAGGTTCCTTAAAAAATTAAAAATGGAATTTTCTATGACTCAGTAATTCCACTTCAGGGCATTTACTCAAAGAAATCCAAAAAACTAATTCAAAAAGATATATGTACCTCTATGTTCACTGCAGCATTATTTACAAGAGATAAGATATGGAAGCAATTTAAGTGCCCATCAATAGACAACTGAATAAAAAAAAGTGGTACATATATACAATGGACTATTACTCTGCCATAAAAAGAATAAAATCTTACCATTTGGGACAACATGGAAGGACTTAGAAGGGATTAGGCTAAGTGGCATACAGGTAAGTCAGACAGAAAAAGACAAATATCAACCATATGATCTCACTTATATGTGGAATGAATCTTAAGAACAGCGTGAACTAACAAAACAGAAACAGCCTCATAGACACAGAGAACTAACTGATGGTTGCCAGATGAGAGGGCGGTTAGGGTGCTGGGTGAAATAGGTGAAGAAGGGATTAAGAAGTACAAGTTGGTGGGAAAGCTGGGATGGCTCAGCGGGTAAAGCACTCGCTTTAAAGCCCCGGGGACTGAGGATCGAATCCCAGCCCCGGCCCATGCGGACCCACATGCTGAACTGGGGTGTGCCCCCAGTTCAGTTCTTGCCTGGACCTCCCACAGCCCTGTGTCCACCTGTGGAGTGAAACTATATGGAAAACTAATGTCAACTATGAAGACTGCTCTGGGCCCTCCCCCTTCTCTCTCTCTCTCTCTCTCTCTCTCTCTCTGCCAAAAATCAATAAAAAAAAATTAAAAATTATACGAAGTACAAGTTGGTAGTTACAAAATAGTCAAAGGGATGTAAAGTACAGCATAGGAAATATAGTCAGTAATAAGGTAATAACTGTAGTGCTAGACTAATCCAGGGGATCACTTTGCAAATTATAAAAATGTCTAACCACTATGCTGTACACTTGAAACTAATATAAAATAATATTAAATGTCAATTGTAATTGACAAATTTAAAAATAAGTAAAATTAATTCCAAAATATCCATTTCTCTTTGCATTTCCATTTCACTCCTTCTTTCTGTACCTCTATAATAGCATTTAGCTAGGAAAGGGAGTATTGGAGGTATTTCTGTTCACAACCATTCACTGCCCTTGTCTAACCTAACCATCAATCCCCACCTGGACTGTGAGCGCCCCACAGATAAGACCCACGTGTTGTATCATTGACTTCTGGCTCCTTCAGAATATCTACTCTGATACCTGACAAGAAGCAGATGTTCTACAAACTTGTATTCAGAGAGAATATGAAAGCCACACGCATTTAAAAGGTCAGCTTTCTCGCCTGCCAGGGGTATATGCCCTGTGCAGGGCCAGGTTCCAAAAGTCCCAGGAAGTAGGACATTTGCTGCGTCATAAAGGATCCCTGCAGCAGGAGGATTGCAGGCGGCATTCCACAGTAAAATACTGTTGCTCTGCACCCCCTCGCACGGTTAGTGACTCTGCATCAGCTGACTATGTTCAGATTTTGGCTAACTGGATGGAAAAAACCGCGCAGAGCCCAGTGACGTGCGCAGCGACAAACCCTCCCCCAGCAGGGCACGGCCCTGAGGCGACCGCCTTCGGGATGCACAACCAAGGCGCGCGCATGGACCTGGCCCGCACTGTCTCAGGCCCTCTCCATTCAAGACGCAGGGAAAGAGCCCAGCGCCAGAGACGCGCAGGCACCACCGCCCCAAGCCATGCAGTGCAGCCAATCTCACGCTTCCTGCCAGCCGGTGGCTGTGAGCCCCGGGGCTCGGCCCGGGCCGCACGCACATTGGCGGAGGCGGCACCGCCCAGACAAAGCCCCACAGTCCTCGATCGAGGCTGGTGCGCCCCCTTGGCTCCTGGCCCTGGCAGGCCCGGCCCACTACCACCACCCCAGAATACCCGGCCTGTCCCCGTGGCGCCTTCACCTTGCCTGGTCTCCTCCTCCCCCGGTCCTGAGGCCCGTCCGGTACTCTAGCAACCGCCGGCTCAGCTAGTGCTCCAGGCCACTGGACTGGCTGCCTGACCGCTGTCCAGCATCGTTTCTGAGGGCGCAGCAGGAGGGGAGAGCGAACTCTCCAAATCCGAGAAAACATCCTCCTGCAGGACACGGGAGGATCAGGCAAGGAGCCGGACAGAACAGGAGATAGGATGGAGTAGGAAGCAGTGCTCAAGAGCCCGGGGCTGCAAGGCAGGACTACTGGCTTCAGTCCCGGCTGGGCCCCTGACTACCGTGTGACCTTGGGCTTGTTTCTTCCCTTTTGGGGGCCGGAGTCCCTTCTGGAAATGCAGCCGCAGGGAAGGATGAGTCCCAAGGGTTTTACCCGGGAGCCTCGGGGCCTCGTGTTCAACCTGGGCCTCCTCCTGCAGAGCACCTTAGTCCGAATAATAAACGCCAGGCCGGGCCCCCCAGCGCGCAGGGCGCCGGGAGGGCGGTGGGTAAGGCCCGTATACGGCTAAGACGGTTATGGGCGGGGTCCGTCCATCGTCCTACCTTTCTTTACTCAGCCGCGGTCACAGGGCCCGGCCTGCAGGACTCGGTGTCCCCTTTCCCACCCGCATCCCGGGACCCATGGTCCCGCAAGTCCAAACCAAACCAAGCAGAGGGCGCCGGCACACCCCACCCCCGCTGCAGAGACGCGCACCCCTCCTCCAACCTCAACCACGTGTGCAGGGGGTCCCGGCTGCAGACGGCCCAGCGGGAGCGCTCTGCAGGTACCCGCGCTCCTGGTTTGGGTGACCGAGTGGGGTCGCTGCCGCCGTTGTCTCCACGAAGCCCCTCTACCGGCTGGCGCTTCCGCGGCCTCCGCTACCGGATGCGCCTAGACACCTTGGGTGCTGGGTGGGCGGAGCCCGCAGGCAGGCGTCCTGGTGGCGGGGCGTGCTCCCGCGCCACCTCCTCGGCGCTGGGGCGTCTGGCCAGGCCTTCCTCTGGCAGAGGGTGCCCCAATCGTTAGGCTCCCCGTTTCCTGTCCTCCCTAGGCTCCCTCTGCTGCCTGTCCATGTCGGCCCTAAACCAGGCTCAGATCTCACCGCCATCTCCCTCCTGGAGCCGGCGGGGAAAAGGGAAGGTGCCGCTTCAAACCCCATGAGGATGAGGTTCCCTCTAGGACCTACGCATGTGTGCTGTCTTTGGAGCTCACCGGGGTTGGTCAGTTAGTTTTTAAGTTTGTCTTTTGATCAGATGAAATGTATTTAAAGATTAGCTCCCAGGCGTCTTTAAAAATAATTGAATAGCATAGCTTCCCAGAGTTTCAACAACAGAACATCAGAGGACAATAGGCACAGATCAGGCTGCCCCCAGCCCCGCAGTTTCTAGAATAATAAGCATACTAAGGAGAGAAGGAAACTACCCCTGCAAATTAGTAGCAGAGCTGTGCTTTTAGTTCAAAATACAGAAAAGGACGGATTGGAAAGGGATCAGGCAAGTAAAAATGAGAGAGAAACACTAGACTGGTGGGGCTTTAAAGAGACCTTCCAGCTCTTCCATGAACTTCTTGAGGGCTGAAACGGTCTTCCTTATCCCCAGAGCCTTGAAGACTAAAAGAATCATGAAAGGAGGATGCACTTGATTTTCTGTACCCATTTCACAGACAGACAAGCCAGAGTACTTGCTTCAGTGCTGTGTTTCAGAAGAGTCACTATATCATGCCATGCCCGTAGGTGAGAGTCCAACAAAGCCATTCTCAGCCTCACCTGAAACCTCTCCCCTCCTTCCAATGGTCTGGCTGCTGACTTTGAAACTGAGAAAACTCAGCTCTAAACTTGAACATGGAAGCAGAAACAGTGTGGGACTCAAGTCCCTCTCAACGGAGCCTGTACTGAGATTCTGTTTCCTTCCGACTCTCCTCTTCTCACCCATTTATAAAAGCAGTTCCTCTGCCCAGATAAAAGGTCTCAGGCCAGGATCTTCACTTGGCAGGTTTTATATCACTTCAACACCAATACGGTGCTGTTGCAAATTGCCAAACTAGGTTTGGGAGGGAAAGAGGAAAATGAGATATATCCATAAGCTAGAAGTCCTGTAAGTCTTCTAAAAGAGGGACATGTCAGTGTAGTGGGAGTTCTGGTGGGGGTTCAGGACAGAGTATTTGTAAAAGAGATCACCTCCTGAATGACTCAGTTGGAATGTGACATCCTCAGAAGACCCTCTGCCCAGGGAGGCACAGTGTTTGCTCCTATCCCTATATCAGCTTCTAATGGCCTCCCAGTTTACACTCTTCTTGAGTGCCAGCTCAAGTTAGTCATTGCCTCATCTTCCTAGGTCCCAGCCCTCCTGTGCTAAATGTGGCCCTGCCTCGTCTCTGAATGCCCCTGGTCTTCTCTGTCCTCAGTGTTAAGTGCTGAATGCCAGGTGGTGCAGGTGGAATTCCGCCCTGAGCCAACCACCTGGAAGCCCTCCAGGAGCCCACCCACATGTGCAGCGCTCTACTCAGTTCTGCTGGGGGTAGAGAGCAATACCATCTACTAGCCCAGAGCCACAGGTCCTTCTGTTTGTCTTGATGCAATTAAATTTTCTTTTTAAAAAATATTTTTTTTTTATTGGCTAGAAATGTTAACCCTTAACCTGCAAAATTTTGGAAGTACTAAGTGTCTTTTTCTATCATTGACAGTGAGGGAAAGAAAAAGCCCAGTGCATTCTAAAACAAAGCTCTGGTGCTCAGTATCTAATGTGCTGAAAAGAGCCCTTGATTTTAACATGACTGCATTACTGAACTCTGCCTATAAATGAGAACCAAATGTGCAGTGTTTTCCCTACAGTGAATGAGCAAGAAAAATAAGCGCTGTGACCTTAAGGGAAAAAGAGGGGTGGGATCAGTGCCCCATCCTCACCCCTTTTTCTTGACTCTAATGACTGTTGAAGTCACAAAGTTTGGGATCATATTCTGGAAATTTAAGCAAAGTTCTTTTGAGGTAAATGGGATATTTGAAGAGGAAAGAGTAAGAGGAGATAAAAAAAATAAAAACAACTGTGTCCCCACTCTGTCCATCCCACTCAAAGCTACAGTAACCCATAAAACTCCTTCCTTCTTCAGGTTACATGGATGGAGCCCTTATTATATTCCAGGCTCCGTGCTCTGTTCTTGGGACGCAATGATAACCCAAAGCAAATGCTTGTCTTCAGTAATACCGCTTGGCATTAGTGACTGATCGCTGTGTGTCAGACACGATGTCAAGTGCCTTCTGTACACTATTTCACTTAATCTCTGCAACAGTGCTAAAAAGAGCCCGAGATTATCCTCATTTTGCAGCTGAGAAAGTTGAGGCGTGGAAAGGACAAATAACTTGCGCACAGCAACACAGGTAGGAAGTGGTAGAGACAGATTGCACCCATGTCTGTCTTACTACAAAGACTTTTTTAAGCACACCACCAATTGTCCTAAGGTTCTTGCTTTAGAAAAAACAGATAAATGTCACCATTTAGCAAGCTATTTGGAGTACAGAATATTTTTATAATCTGTTGGGCACTGTTTCTGTAAGTAATCTAACAGAAGTTGGAACTACTTTATTACATGGAAACTTCTTTCAGTGAGGACTTTACAGATGCCAAGATCTGATGCCTTCAATGAGGAAAAGTAGTTCTAGAATCTAATTGATCACATAAACTTCAAAAGACATGATTCTTAACCCTTAAATCTGATTTAATTTTCTGAACTTCAAATCCTATTTTTTCAAAGGATATTTAAGATGTTACAGTAAACTGTTTTAAAAACCAGGATACAAAATCATATGCTTATTTAGAGTAATAGTTTTTCAAATTTTTTTTCCAATGAATGTATATTATTTATATTCTCTGCGTATTGCTACCAATGATGCAGCCTAATATTTCAAAGGGGAAACTCAATTGCAATGCCACGGTCTCTCTGTTTCAGGTTGCCAGAACCTCTTTCCAAAGGCCTATTTGCTCCTCCCCAACCCCCTCCCCTCACACCAGGCTCCTGCTAAGACTTGAAGGTTTTCCTTCTGCTGATAGTTCTCACATACAGCATTCTCTCACCTTAGCCGGAGGGTATAGCAAGGCTCCCTCAGCACTGTCAGCACACGGAATCCTCTCCAAGCAAGTTACAAGCCAGATACACCTGGAATTCTCTTAGTTCTTGGTTAATAGGGTGTAAGAGACACCCTGGAGACCTCTTCCCCACGTTATGTGTATTATTTCAGTGCTTGCCTTTAGCTGAGAAGGGATATTCTTGCGTTCAGATGATAAGCAAAGCCAACTAATGATAAAATACAATATTCAGAGTTCTGGATGCTTGTGTGTTTGTCATTGAGGCAAAGTTCAGCTTTGTAACTGTTTGTCTTAAGCTTAAAATGTCTGTGAGTTTGACCCTCTGACAAGCAGAGGTTCAAGGGTAGGTGCCGCCGCTTGGGGACACATACAAAAAAATGATGCCAAAGGGCAGTTGTAACCAAATTCATCTTTAGCTCTCCCTGCCAGGTATGTGTGGGCATAAATGAGCACAGGAACTGGTCTAAACAGAATGAGAAATATCCGGAGAGTGCCCTGAGTATAACACAGAATGAGGGCCTGAGAAAAATGTCAAGATGACCAAGTGGCTTTGGATAGGCTCAGCTGCAAGAAGATGATGCCAAAACATACCCTTTGAACATCACAATGGAGGTAAGCAGAAGTATATCTGGAATACAGGAGCATCCTTAGGTTGTCTCTTAATATTGCTATGTTGTGTGATTAAAGTCAATGGAAAACTACAAGCACTGAATTTAGGCAGGAATACTAATGGTAGACCATTCATGAATGAAGGTTTGGGACACACACACACACACACACACACACACACACACACAGGTAAAGAACTATGACAGGGATGGCAGGATAGCTCAATAGATTGAGAGCTTGCCTTGCAACCACAAAGTCCTGGGATTGAATCCCCACCCAGGACCCATATGCTGGACTGTGGTGCAACTGGTAAACACCAGGATGGCTTGGCAGTGAAGGTTCTAGCTTCCCATGTGGGAGGCCCCCAGCTTGGTTCCCACCCTGTGTGGCCCCACACACACCTAGGTGAAATGAAACTGTCACAACTAATGATGTACAACTATGGAGACTGCTATGCACCCTCCCTGCTTCTCTCTCTCTCTCTCACATACACACTCTCAAACAATAAAATAAAAATCTTAAGAAGAAAAAGAACTACGACAAAGGATATATGGAATGGGCAGTGGGAAAAGGTAATTATAAATACCAGCTACAACCATGTAACCAGTTACAGAAACAAGGGCTGTAATTGTCATGAGTATGTCTTCCTTGTTTTGTTGTGTGTGTGTGTGTGTGTGTGATATTTTTGTTTTCTTTCCTCTCGTATCCTCTTATCATGTAACATAAGATATTTTGACTTTATATCATATATAACATATTATTTAACTTTTCATCATATTGTTTAAGTTATGGGATATTAAGAAGAGTAAACATCACAGGGACTTTGCCTCCTCTTCTGGGGAAAGGGTTAGCGCATGTTCAGTTGTACACAGGATAGTGAATCATGTTAGGTAGAATTATTACCTTATTATTGTTTTTATTGGGAGATTAACTATGATTAAGGTGATGTGTATGGGTGCCAAGTTGACAAGGAGTGGACTATGATGGTTAATGGTTAACGTTGTTAGGCCACGGTGCCCAGATATTTAAACATTGTTCTGAATGTTTCTGTGAAAGTGTTTTTGAATTCAATTAAATTTGTTTAAATTGGTGGACTTCGAATAAAGCAAATTACCTCCATAATGTGCGTGGGCCCCATCCAAGCAAGTGAAGGCCTTAATAGAAGAAGACTGACTTCCCCAGAAGAGAGGGAATTCTGTGAGCAGACCACCTTTAATCTTGAACTGCAACTCTTTCCTGAGTCCCTACCTTGACCTAGACTGCAGATTTTGGATTTGCCAAGCCTCTACAATCATGTGAGCTTTTCCTTAAAATAGATCTCCCTCTCTCTCTCACAGCCTCTCTCTCTCACTCCCTCTGCCTCTTCATCCATGCACATCCTGTTGGTTTTATTTCTCAGGAGAACCCTGACAAATACACTTACTCATGGTGGTCTACTACCCTGATTGGACCATGAAACAGCATTGAAATAGGTCTCTCTTCTTTGGAATTGGCCTGTCTTTCTGTCTGGGAGGGCAGGACCCAACAGAAGCAGGAAGAGCTGTGATCAGGACAGAAAAGCAGGAGACAAGGTGGAGGGCCAGAAATGAGTTCAGCACCCCTTCCCATCAATGCTTGGCACTTGTGAGAACCCGCACTGAACCAAACTGCCTACAGGTGGAGCTCTCCATTTAACTGAGAAAGAACTACCGGTAAGCCTAATTAAATATTACCATCCAACAGTGTCTCACTGAACATTTTAGGTAAATATTACTCCTTCAAATACCAATAGCATCTGCCAGCAATAAGTGGCTCACCCTGTGTCCACTCATAAGTACTTTGCTTCTCTGAAATTAATCTGAGTGCAAGAACGTAGTTTGGACCAGAAACAATAAAAAGGTTTCAATGTAATGGGCTTTAATTAAAATAAGGCTTTGAAAGAGGATTTTATTTAACAATAAACAAAAAAGAAAATGATTCTAAAATCTAGGGCTGAACAAATTTGTGTATCATGAAATTGTAGATATTTATTCCCTTAATAAAATAATCATATAAGCATGCATAATTTTTCTCCCGATGGTCAATGGCATTTACACAGTAGCAGCCTCAACCCTTAGAGAGTGTTTGGAACCTCGCCTTCCTGACCAGTGCTCTCTGTCTCAAGCCCTTTGGGTAGCCCAAGCTAAGTTTTAAAGGTCTTTGAGGCCCAGGCCAAATGACTCTCCTGAAAAGGCTTCTTAAAGATCCAGGTCAGCTGATGATGGGTCGTTGTGGCAGGAACAGATGCAGGAGAGTTAGACTCTGGTAGCTTCTCCTACAAGAGTTACCTGTGCTTCCTGCCCCTGATCCATGCAGCCTATACCACTTACTGCTGAGAACGCACTGAGCTTCTTGGATCTGTGGGTTTTTTTTTCAAATTTGGAAAAATTTTGGCCAGTTTCTTCAATTTTTATTGTTGTTCTGCCATTCTTCTTCTTTCTCTGAACATTCTCTTTGACTGTCTCAGGAGGCAATATACAAGTATGTCCAAAATGTGCTGGGGGGGAAAAGCATAAATTGTTTTTTAAAAGGGATCTTAGAGTAAGATAGGTTTTAGAAAAGCATATAAATAATAGCATGTAAACAACAGCCACTGAAAGAGAGAGAAAAGAAGAAAAATGATGGATAGATTCAAAAGCATAAAATGTTTAAACAGTTACATGGTGAAAAAAAAATACCCTCAATAAAATCAAACATAAATAACAAAAAGAGGGGAGAACACATATGCCACACATATGACACAGAGCTAATTAACTCAATGGGTGTGTGCACACACACACATTTATAAATAAATAAGATAAAGATTAAAAAGACAGACATAAACAAAGGACATGAAAAAGTAGTGCACAGGGGAAAAGTAAATGGCTAAAAAACATATGTCAATGTGTTCGGGCTTACTAATTTTAAAGACATGTGCATCACAGTTGCATATACCTTTTTTACCAATAGATTGGCAGAGATTAAACACTTGGAAATGACATACCCTTCACCTTAACAGGGTTAAAACAACAATACAAATGCATACCCACATTTAATTAAATACTTAAAGGTCATAAGTCAAGCAAACCGTTAAATGAAACATGTTCTTTTCTCTTACCTCCAGTATCTCTCAATCTGAAAGGCCAGGTTCAAGTTTAGAATTTTCATCCTCAGATGTCTGCACTGGATACAGCTCCCAAACCCTAGTCCATGCTTGTCCCTTCTGTCCTCCCCCCGGCTCCACCCTCCACTTGAAGTGCCTTATGCATGATGTGTGTGTGTGTACATGTGCACACAATGTGTGTATGTACACCCCGGCCCGTACATCTAAGCCCGGTCTACACTCCATATGTGGTTACCCCTTGGCCACCTTAGGGCCCAAGGATGAAAGTGGCAGCCATACATAATCTGAAAGATGGATCTGGGAAGAGACCGTAGAGGTAGGCTTAGGGTTCTCTGGGAAAGAAATTTCTGGGTCCTAGATACCCAGAGCATGGTCAAGAAGGGAAAGGATGGGGGAAGCCGGGATGGCTCAGTGGGTTAGGTGCTCACTTTGCAGCCCCGGGGACCGAGGATCGAATCCCGGCCCTGGACCATGCAGACCTGTGCTGAACTGGGGAGCGCCCCCAGTTCAGTTCTCACCGGGGCGAGACCCCGGCCCAGTTCCTGCCCTGTGCAGCCCCTCCTACCTGTGGAATGAAACTATGTGGAAAAACCGATGATGTGCAGCTGTGGAGACTATTCTGGGCCCTCCCCCGTCTCTCTGTCTCTGTCTCTGTATCTCTCTCTCTCTCTCTCTTTCTCTCTCTCTCTCGGTCAAAAACAATAAATAAATCTTAAAAAAAAAAAAACGAAGGGAAAGGATGCAGGCTCTAGTGGACACAGCCCCTTGACACCGGGCCCTGTGGGAAGGGCCCACTCAGAGGAGAGCCAGGATGGAGCCTTCTACAGCTTGGGACCCATGGCAAGTGCTCCTCTGGCCCTGGTCCCAGCGTGGTACTAGACGTAAGGAAATAGGCAGGTTCATACACTAGTTGTCTCAAATGAATTTTCAAGGGAGAGCAATTTGGCAATATCTTTCAAAATTCAACGCAGCATTTCCACATCTAGTAATATATCATCTAGATTTACTTGTAGGAGTGCTCAATGGTATATGCATAATTATGTTCACTACAACATAATATCAAAAAGCTGCCAACAATATAAATACCCACAAAATAATGAATGGGTAACTAAACTATGGTACATTCATGCAATGAAACATAGTGTGCAGCCATCAAATCGGATAGGCTGGTGTGACAGATCTTCAATATATGTTTTTAAGTGAGAAGAGCAAATTGAGGATCTGATGTGTAATGTGACCAGCTATGTGGGTGTGTTGTATGTATATGTGTGTTATGCTTACATTCGCTAAGAAACTTTCTAGAAGGAAATTCTAAGAAGCTATTAAGAGTTAGTCCCTCTGGTTCATAAGAGCAGAAGTTGATGGGGGCAGCATTTACTTTGTACCTCTCTCTCTACATTTGTGATCAGAGCCGTTAGTGCTTTAATAATGAACACAATAACAAAAAAAGGCACTGAGTAAGATTTCTTAATTGCAGCCAATAACAATCTAGCTTTGATCAACGATAGCTACTGAGACCATATCACATGAAAGCAGCGTGCCAGGCACTGGGGCACATAACCATGAGACCAAGAACCTCCTTCCAAGTCCAGTGGAATTGTGTTCAGCCATTTGCCACCAGGTTTTTCTCCTTTGTTTCCAAGGGAGCAGAAACCCTACAGAAAATACATCACCCACTGTGGTGTGTTTTCTTCGTGGATTTCCCTAGAAAGCTGCCAGCCTGGGCAGTGGGTGGGAGCCCCTCTAGCTGCTGGTTCACACCGGCCAGTGCAGGGCCTGCAGTCTCAGGGAGGAGCTCTGGCCCTGACCTGGCCTAGTGGGCAGTGGATCAGAGGATTTTTCTTTACTGGGAAAACAACTCAAAGCCATGCTTCCCAGCAGTGAGTAAATAGCAACATCCCAATCCTGAGAGAACCCCAAAGAGATGCTCTCTTCCTAGACATGAAGTCCTCCAGGGCTAGTTCCTGATTACTAGTGTGGGAGCTCCTGGACTTCAGGGACCAGGCTGGATTAATCTCTGTACCACCAGTGCCTGGCACAGTGCCTGACACATAGGTGATACTGTACCAATGTTTGCAGAGTTGACATTAGGGCCTGTCCCCACCTCCTGCAGCACAGTATCTCCTATGCTAAGAGTTGACTGTTCCCAAGCTTCTTCATTCCTTAGGGCTTAGAACACTCAGCTTCATGAAGGTGATCCATCCTCTTGTAGAATCTGCACTTGGCACTCAGGAAAACTCACCAAATATGAGAGGAACTCTTGATCATTTGCTCACTTTAATATTGAGAACTTACTCTAATTTTAGAAAATAAAGATGACTAGTCAAATAAGGTAAAAATTTTATACCCCCTCACCTTCCTGCTCTAGCGGCAGCCCCCACAGAACACACACCCCTGATGGATCTTCTCGCCTCAGTCTCTATCCATCCCTGTGTGCTCACTTTCTCCAGCCTTTTTATTCCCTCACTTGCAGCCAGGGCAACTCAGGAATTTCCATTTCAGCTCTCAGCATCGTCTAGTACTTTTCCAGGCTTCTAGGAGCCAGCCTAGAAGCTGCCCCATCACATGGAGTTAAATCTGTCATCTTGAGAACTGTGCCCCCAAGTCAGATCTTGCTTAGCAATCTCATACCCAGCCCCCTGCATCAACACCCATTCCCCAAGTGACCAGCTGTGTTAGCTTAAGGATGAACTATTAATACCTTGTATTTGCTTTGCTTCCTCCCTTCCCTTTCTAGCTCTCTCACACTTTCCTGGAACTCAACCCCTCCCAGCAGTAAACATGTAGTAGCATGCAAGCTTTGCCTTCGTTTTCTGGGGGAACTGGGCTAAGGCAGGGATCGTAATGATTAATCTGTTCTGAGACTGGGAGACACTTTCTTCCTGGCCCTTACACTGGAGAGTGCCCAGAGTAAATCCATCTTCCCTATGGATGGAAACAGCAAACTCAACTTTCATGGAAAGAGATAAGAGAGTCAGAAGCATAACACAGGCTACATAGACATTTAACAGGTTCAAAATAGAGTCAACCCTCCATATCTGTGGGATTCGCATCTGCGGAAAATATTCCCTGCAAAACTCCAGAAAGTTCCAAACAGCAAAACTTGAATTTGCCACACACTGAGCTCTATGCTGAATCCATGTGAAAGAAGCGATGTGTAGTCACACCCTGCTGTAGCCAATATGTAAATATCGGTTATAGGCAAATACTCTGTCATTTTATGTAAGAAACTTGAGCGATCTTGGATTTTGGTGTCCACTGGAGGATCCTGAAACCAATCCCCCTTGGATACCAGGGGCCAGTGTATAGTTGCCTCTGAAATGACACAGCATTTTTTTTTTTTTTTTTCATTGAGAACAGCTTGGGGAGGGTGCTTCGCTGAGGCATCCCAGGCAGCAGAGGGGAGTAAAGGGGAAGGGCGAGAGTGTACCTGTGGTTACTTGGTTCACAGCCTCTGGAATATTTCTGCTCCAGATCCTGCCAAGAACATCACAAATTAATGTATGTGAGGGGCATGGAGTTTGAGGGAGGGGGTAGGAGAATTTTTTCAGACATTTTTAAAGGCTTTTCATGTTTAGAAGAGAGCTGCACTACAAGAAAGAAGGAGAGGGGAGTGTTCATTAGGCAAAAGTCGGTGACCACCACACCCGAGTGCCTTAAGAGTCCAAAATCACAGGCTTTCTTTTACATACAAGTTCAACCCAAGACCTCTTCCAAGAATGGCTTTGTAGTCAGGAAAGGAGGGGCCTTATAAAAAAGACAGGACCTCACCATACCCAGCAGCAGGGGACAGGAAAGTAGATCTTGTGATTGTAAGTTAGCCAACTTTAGAATGGCTGTTGGGAAGGGGCCCTGGTGATACACATTTGAAAGGAAACACTATATTTGTGCAGCAAAAACATTAGGAGTCTATCCTATTGTTGAAACTCTGCTGTTCTTTAACTATTCTCATGAAGCACTGTCTTCTCAAGGAAAGGCTCATTTGTTGATCATTCGCAACCAGAAGTGACCAGGAAGTTCAAAGTCAAATGACTGGTCTGTCTTTATATTTTAATACAAAACCAATGACTTCGTCTGGGATTCCAGCTCAGTGTTTGATAAAGATACAACATCCAAAGGGAAATAAGGGGTCCTGAACAAAAGAAGTTCAGATTAAAACTTTTATTTAGCATAAGATAACCTTAATTCTATATCATGGTCCTCAAAGGCCAGAAGAATAAAACATTCGGAGGTAAGACAAATGCAAAGAGGGCCATGCCCTGATGCAGGGTGCTCCTGAGAGGAGGTGGAAGAATAGCAGTTGCTGGAGGAAGTGAATGATGAAAAGGTGGTTCTCAACCCTGGCTGACATTAGAACTATCCAGTGATGTTTAAAAAATGCTGATACCTGGGTGCCACGCCCAAAGGTTCTGATTTAATTGGTCCGGAGTTTGGCCTGGTTGTCAGAACTTTTCAAAGCTCCTCACATGAGTCTAATGTACAGCTCAAGACTGAGAACCAGTGTTCTAGGGGTCTCCAAACTATGGCCCACGGGCCGGATGCGGCCCATGAGGCCCTCTCATCCGGCCCGTGGAGATCTTTTTATCTACGGAAAAAAATTATGGAAAGTTATGTGTATCCTGCCAAGATCAGCCGATTCTTTTTTATTTGGACCTCGAGTGTGTAGTTGGCCCCCAAACTGCTGTTTGACAGTTAATGCAGCCCTCAGGCTGAAAAGTTTGGAGACCTCCTCAGAGGAAAGACGCTTCTGGTCTTGATTCTCCTTACTGCTTTCCATCTGTTACTCTACCCGCTGTTCTTTAAGAGTCTTTCCCCCTCGGTGTTGGCCAAGGCAGCTTGCACCAGAGCTCAGATGGGTTGTGCCTACTGGTCATGCCAGGAGGTGTGCCCTTAGCCCAGCTCCAGCATCACAGGAACTCAGCCCACCCTCCCAGCCTTCAGCCTTGCCTCTGCCATACTGAGTAGAATACATTCCCACGTAGAGGCAGCACTTTGCATACATACATAATAAAGCTTGGGAAAGAGTACCGTGAGCATTCCAGAGAGTTCCACTGGGAAGAAAGATACAGAACAGGACAGTTTATTTGAGGTTTACACAGCCAGAATTCTTTCCATGTCCTTTTTCGTTTACACCTAGTCAAGAAAAGCCCTCTGCTGGAAGGGTTGAGGGTTCTTTCCCCATCTGATGAATCTGCACTCACAACACTTGTCTGCTGCAATGGCAGGGTGTGCAGGTAAAACTGTTAGACTCATTGTGCCTTGAAAGGTGAATCAATGTTCTTTTAGGCTCAGATAAACTATTTCTGCTGAGACCCATTTGGAAATGTAAAATTCTTTGTAGGAGGGAATAGCAGTTTCTATAGAGTTCTACATTCTGGACTGTTACAGCTTTTACTTCCTGGAGATGTAATTACCCTTAAAAAAAAAAATAAACGAGGTCCTTTTAGTTTATTCCAACTGGAATCAGCTGCATATATCAGAAGCTGATTTTTCTTTAAAGCAAGACTCAACTGGGCCATCAGATTATAGTGCTCTAGAATCTGGTACACATGAAGGGCTTGGTTAAGGTAGTTTTAGGTATTATCCAGAGATCGCATGGGCTAGCAGCTAAGCAAAACATCAAACAAAGGCCAAGCCACTCCATTTTTGAACGAGTCCAGGCGCAATGTCCACAACTTAAGAAGCAACAATTTTTAGGAGTTAGGAAAAAACAGCCTGCCTGGCGGCGGGTAGGGGAACACAGCAAGGGGAGAATCGCCATGAGTTTGCTTCTCTCCTCTCTTTGAAGCCAGACAGGGCCCTAAGAGTAACCTGGAGCCCTGGTGCTCCAGCCATAGTGTGCAAAAGGATCACCCCCAGGTTCCGATTCAGTGGGTCTGGGGTAGGGCCTGAGAACTTGCACGTCTAACAAGTTTCCAGGTGATGCTGACACTGCTGGTCTGCAACCACACTTTGAGACCCTGGCCTGGAGAAGAAGGTTGTTCTGTAACGCTGGAAAATGCACTGCTGGAACTAGCCCCAAGGGGCCGTGTCTCTGAAAACCAGACTGGGAACAGCCTTTTTCTCAACTTGCAAAAAATAGATGCCTGGTTCTTTTAACCCAGAGTGACTCAAACAGCACTAGAAACTTTTTACTTTGCTAAAAGAAAATTATGTTAATGACATCTTTTTGTGATGGTGACGTCAAGCACCAGTTTTAGCCTCTGCGCCTGGGCCACCACACCCACTGAAGGTCTCTGAATTCCTTTCTGCAACATCTCCCTACCCCCCCCCCACCTCCACCCCCGCTGGTGGCCTGACAGAATCTCAAAGTGTCTTGTTGAGGTTTTCTTAGCATTTAAACAGGAGTCTTAACCCCAGTTTTGCCACTAACTAGCTGCGTCTCTCTTCTCTCTCTGTCTCTCTCCCCAATTCTCTCTACCCTGGTTTCCCCATTAATAAAAGAAGAATTTTGGATAAGATAATAAAAATGAAAATTAGAATGTTTTGATATTTATTCACTTGACACTTTGTACCTATCTCAGCCCCTGTGAAATAATTTTTATTCCCTTACATTTTTCACAAAGAAAAAATTGGAAAAGCTCATCATTTTTGAGGATCAATATAAAAAATGCCCACATAAAAAATTCTGCAAAAACTACCACTGAAGACATAGTCCCTTATGTTACTCAGTATCCCTTATATAATAATTTATGTGAAAAATTTCTCCTAAAATTTAGTGCCTGATAAATATGTCCCTAAGATAAGGTAATATGCATCATTTTACAAGACAGAATTAACTTCCTAACCTTCATGTTTTTGTTTTGCTCCAGTTGCCAGAAAGCTTAGAACTACTTATGCCAAAATTATAGTACCCATTTAAATCTCAAGTTCCTGGTAACATTCTCTCCCATGTTTTCTAAATCGAACTTGTCCAACCTGTGGCCTGCAGGCCACATGAGGCCCAGGATGGCTTTGAATGCAGCCCAACACAAATTCGTAAACTCTCTTAAAACATTATGATATCTTTTTGTGTGTGATTTTTTTTTTAGCTCATCAGCTATCGTTGGTGTTAGTGTATTTTACATGTGGCCCAAGACAATTCTTCCAATATGGCCCAAGGAAGTCGAAAGGTTGGACACCCCTGCTCTAAATCCAATGACTGAATGTTTTCTCATATAAATTTTCTGTGATTAGGGTGAAAGTGTGATTTGCTACCTAAATGAGACCCTTTTCAGAGTGAAAGGGAGCACCATTAATAATTATGCCAGGGTGACAGATGTAAACCAGGAACCCATTAGGGTTCCAGGCAAACCCTAATTGGTGGTCATCCCACCTATGAAGAAATAGACTTGGCAAAAATTACGTACAAATAACACTCAACTTAACCTTGTAGGTACAGAAGTTTAGGATCTGATTAAACTCAATGAAGTCACATAGAGCTGAAGATTGCTTATAATTTATCAGAAACAACAGCAACAAAAAAGATTCTGAATTGGGGAAGTCAGGATGGCTCAAAGGGTTAAAGCACTCACTTTGCAGCCCTGGGGACTGATGATCGAGTCCCAGCCCCAGCCCATGCAGACCCATATGCTGAACTGGGGCCTGCTTTCCATGCTGGAGGCCCCCAGCCCAGTTCCTGCCCTGCGTGGCCCCTGCCCACCTGTGTGGAATGAAACCATGTTGAAAACTTATGATGTACAACTATGGAGACTGTTCTGGGCCCTCCCCCTTCTCTCTGTCTCTCTCTGTCTCTGTCAAAAACAATAAAATAAATATTTCTTCCTTCCTTCCTTCCTTCCTTCCTTCCTTTCTTTCTAAGATTTATTTTATTGATTTTTGACAGAGAGAAACAGAGAGAAGGGGGAGGGCCCAGAGCAGTCTCCATAGTTGATATTAGTTTTCCATATAGTTTCACTCCACAGGTGGGCACAGGGCTGCACAGGGCAGGAACTGGGCAAGGAGCCTCCCACATAGGCCCTGGCAAGAACTGAACTTGGGGAACTCTCCAATTCAGCATGTGGGTCCTCATGGGCCTGGGCCGGGTTTCGATCCTCTGTCCCCGGGGCTTCAAAGCGAGCGCTCAACCCACTGAGCCATCCCGGCTTTCCCTCTAATATTTCTTATAGGAGGGGCTTAAGCAAGGCAATCTGTTTAGAAGGAAAAGGAGGGGAGCTTCAATCTGAATTGTGCAGCACTTAAGGGAAGATTGGGAAAAATGTGGTTGTTCCTCTCAAAGAATGGGGTGGTGTTGATGAAGATGGTGGGGCCCTGAAAAGTCAGTTGCCAGGCAGTCCTGCTGCCACCCTTATAGGCCATGCCACCCAACATTTGCCTGCTCACACCTTGTGAAGTGCCCCACACCTAATCTACTGGTCACTGCAGCAGTGTGAGGCACAAAGGCCACCAGAGGGAGGTGCTTTCAACGCACATCAGGTGTGCTCGTTCATACCCAGACAGTGCTTGATGCCTTTCTCACCTTTCCCTGCTTCCGTCACTGAGGGGCGACCCATTTTGTGGCCAGATGAGTTAGACCTGGGTGTTACAAGAGAGAAGCATCAGGGACAAATGTGTTTAGTCCATGAGCAAGCCTGAGAGGCCACGTATGTCCCACCGGGCTTCCCGGAGCCGACGAGTTCTCTCTGTCCGCCCTCCCCACCTCTCTGTCTCACCCACTAAGCACGTCCCTCATCCCAGCCGGGCCCGTCCCAGGGCCTCCCCGAGGGCAGGAGGAAGCCGCTGAGTCTCTTCCAAGAACTAACACTAGAGGGCGTTCCTCTCCAACGCCAGGCAAGGTGCCGCGGAGGGAAAAACACTGTGGGACTTCAGAGGTGGCAGCCCCTGGCCAGCCCTCTTGAAGGCGCTGCTCGAGGCAGACGAGGAGGCATAGCCCACCAAGCCCTGAGGGAGGCGCAGGGTTGTGGGGGGAGATACGGCGCTGGGCTGGATGGTGAGAGGTGTGAGCCAATGTAGCGCGGGGGGGGTGGGGGGGGGGAGGGGAGTACACCTTCATAGTCCTTTCTCTTGTACCACCCACCCCCTTGTGAAGGGATGGTGTGCTCTGTGGGGAGCCAAGTGCCCTGGTGGCAGCGCTGGGAAAGACCTAATCCAGGTAGAAATACTTTGCACAAGAGATGAAACTTCCAGAAGCAACAAAAGCCTGTGTCGTCTGAAGAGCACTGGAGCTAATGTGTATGAATTCAATTGTAAAGTGATACCCACACCCATTTTTAATTGGCCTATTGTTCTCTGCAGAAATGGACGCTGTGTAAGAGATGCTAGGTGTCCCACAAGAAGGCCCCAGCCTGGCTTGCCGGTGGTTCTCTGTCCCTTGTGTCCTCCTCCAAGATTTTCTGTGTAAAAGGTGACTTCCAAAAAGGCAATTCTACAATGTTTCATTTTCTGGTCACAACCTATTTTCAGCTGAAAGCCGGAAGGGCTTGTTCTGCATTCAGATGAGAACATTGAGGTCTAGCGAGGCTAAATACTTTGCTGAGACCAAACTAGAACCTCAGGCCTGCTCACTCCCAAGGCCACACTGCCGTTCTGTGCCTGGCTGCCTCTTCTCAGGGGAGAGCCTTCCTCAGCAAAAGATGCTGGGCTGAAAAGAAAACTCTGCCCAGGCTGCAACGTTTCGAACGAGGCAAGGGCCTCAAAACAAAACAAACAAAAACAAGCATGACCTCCGAGCCCTGTCAGCAGTCCCTTAGTCACGGAGGCAGTGCCAAACCAACCTCCACGAGCCATCTGACGTAGGCCTTCAGAACAGGAGAGGTCTGCTGCTTGCCTCTCTAGTACCCCCAAGCGTTTCTTCATCCAGACCAAATGGCAGACCTCACGGGGGCTGGTTATACACCATTGCTACTCGATATGTCCCAAGTGAACTGCAGCCATGTGTCTCCAGCTGGAGAGCAGCTAAGAACGGTTCTTCATAAAGCTCATGGTAGCCCAACAGACCCACAAATATGGCACGTTGCAGCCCCCTCCTCCCCACTGGGAGAAATAGCACAATCCATTGCTCAACTGTGAAATGACCTAGAGGTCTTTCCTTGACAGCCTGTCCAAACTGGGCATCTTCGGGGGCTATGAATCTGATGCTGATGCTGTCACACACAGTGAAGGTCCATGTAATGGCAGAACCAAGTGTTTGATGTAAATGTTGAATTTACTCACCCAGCTGAGCCCTGGTTCTCTCTCTAGCTTGAGTATGTATTGGGAGCCGATCATGTGCTTGACAGGGAAGGCTTTACGGGGGCCTTGATGGCAGGGCCGCGGCCCCCCCACCTCCCAGGGAAGGTAGAAACCAGACGCATATGAGCAGCTTCGCATGAAGGCCAGACAGCCGGTGCCAGTTGACTTAATAACCCAGGATGTGGGGGTAAACAAGAATGTATGGGAAAGGATCTGCTTGTTCCTGATAATCATCTGCTTACGCTGTGCCTTTCAGTTAATGAATAACCTGCTTTGTACCTTAAAAATATTTTAGCTTTTCTCTGTTCCTTGTAATGATGTAAGCTTTTGCTATATAAGGCAAGCAATAAAGCTATTCGGGGTTGCTCCTATTGAGGACAGTCGGCTGACAGTTTTGTCTGTCTTTAATTCCTACCACTCGATCTCAGGTTCTTTGTTCACCCAGGCTGGTTCCTGGCAAGTATGAGCATCTTGAAGACAAGAACCATGGTGATTCACCCTAGATGTGTATGCCCCCACAAATCTGAACATAAGGCATATGATGGGCGCTTTAGAGAGTACCCAAGCAATCAAACCTCAACAAGAATCTGCCGCCTCTCATGGGAGAAATTGTTTTACTGAAACGTAGGTAGGATTCTTGGATGTAACAAATCAATATTTTGAAACACAATAACCATTTAAAGGCATCTTGTGTTTTGTTTTAATAAAGTCCTGAAGAAAGAAACTTTCATGAGTAGTTCTGTCTAACAAGAGCACAGGTGGTTGTCCTATTTGCCAAATCAACATTATTTTCCCCAAGAGAGTACCTTCTTTGGTGTATTTCACCACTGTTGTAAAGCCAGATTGTTCCAGAAGGGAGGTATGAGAACAGTCTGTTATTCAGCTTTTCTTGACCTTAAAATCATCTTTAAAGTATCATGGAATAATGCAAAATATGCCTGACATTTTTATGTCTTTTCCTTGCTGCTGACAATTTCAAACTATATTATAAAGCTATAGGAAACAAAACAGCATGGTATTGGCATAAAAAATAGACACACAGACCAATGGAAAAGAACAGGGAATCCAACAATAAATCTATGCGTATGTGGTCCACTTTGACAAAGACACAAAGAATACACAATAGGGAAAGGATAGTATCTTCAATAAATGGTGTTGGGAAAACTGGATATCCTCATGCAAAACAATAAAATGGGTCCCTTATCTTAGATCAAATGTACACATTAGACCATACACAAAAATGAACTTGAAATGGATTTAAGACTGAAGTGTGGGTCTATTTCTGGGCTCTCACTCTTCCATTTATTTATGCATCTATTCTTTCAGCAATACCACGCTGTCCTAATTACCATAGCTACATAGTAAGTCTTGAAGTTGGATAGTGTCCATGCTCTGACTTTGTTCTTCTTCAATATCGTGGTGGCTATTTTGAGAATGGATAAGAGTTTAATAGATAGAAATGGAGGTGGGAGCACTCAGGAGAGGAAAGTAAGGAAAGATTCAGTAGAGGAAAAGGGAAGACGCATGTGTAGGACCAATGAGTAGTTCCACTGTCTACACCTAGTTTTATAAATGTAGTTATGACGGTGTTTCCTAGAAAGTATGCTTCCAACCACAGATGGAATTGTTCTTTCCCTTGGGGATTGTGAGTACCTAGGCCTGGAGAGGAAGAGAGGAGAGAGACCCTAGAAGTTTTTATGACCTAGCTGTCAAGGGCATTTTGCCAGCCATGGGTGTCAGGAGCCCGGATTTAATATCGCAAATTTTGTTGATAGCCTGTTACAAGGACAGATAGAGAGCACCCTCCACCCCCACCCAGGGTTTTCTAGCTATGGGGACTTGGTAATATTTAGGGGAAGGCACTGATTTGGGATCAGGAGACCCGACTTCTAGCTTGGGCTCTGCCTTTCTGGCCTCAGGATGTGATGCAATTGACTTCCCCTCTGTACCTCAGCTCCTTTTTTTCTATAGTGAGATGATGATTGGTGCCCTCTTAGCCTCCCAGGGAAGATATCATAGGAAGCAATTAGGTAATGTGTGTGCAATCACTTTGTAAACAAGTGTAAGAAATTATGAAACTGAAGGAGGTGATCCTCAAAGGAAAGAAGCTGTCAGGCCTGCGTAGTCATCACACTTAATTACTTTCCCAAGTAGCAGGGCATGCATCTCCTCAGTGGGTTTTCATGGATAATATCAGGAGCATCAGCTAGGACACTCCATCTCCAGACCCAGGCCTGCCTTGATTTACCTTCATTTATTTGTATGTGCCTTGAAGGCAAAGGACCTACCATTTTTCTGTGTGCCCACAGTGCCAAGCACAGTGTCTTGCTTATAGGAGACATTCAGGAAGTACAGTGTTGGCTTTTTAAAAATAGAACATACCATTCAGGGGAGACCTTGCTTAATAGGCATTTATATGATAAAATCAGCAGACCACAAGGTTAGAGTGACTCAGATAGTAAAAGGTAAATGTGCAATGTCAAGAAGAAGCATACAGCCAATGACTCAGCCATTTCAGCCAGAAACCCGCCTTAAGAGAAACTCCCACACACGTGCTGAAGAAGTTCCGATCAAGAATGTTCATTGCAACATTGTCAGGGAAAACTGGAAACAACCTAAATGCCCATCAACAGGAGTATGAATAAATGCATTGCAAATTGAATTCAATGAATTGCTAAATAGCAGTTAAGTAAATCAATATAGATAAACACAAAAAAGTTACCGTATTTTCCAGCGTATAAGACGACCCCCTAATTTTACAGTTAAAACATAGGTTTAGGCCTATATTCGCTGTATAAGACTACAGCCTCGGGGTAAGTAAAATTAGGGGGTCGTCTTATACGCCCAGTCGTCTTATATGCCAGAAAATATGGTACACAAAAATGTATACATCACAAGTTATATGAAGTTTAAAACATGCAAAACATTGCTATCTATTCTTTTCTGATTTGTATAATTAGCCATATAAAAATATGCATGAGAAAGATAAACATCAAGTTCATGATCATGCTTTCTCCAAAGAAAAAGGCGAGGGAGTGTGAAGAGGATATTAGGAGTCTTCAATTGTAGCTGTAACGTCTAAATAAAATGTGGCTTAAAATGTGACTTGAAAAATCTGAAGCAAATGTGGCATTGTATGAGATTGTCCAAGCAGAAAGGTGGGTTCTTAGATGATTATTTTAAATTTCTTTTTTTTTTTTTTAATTGTTTTTGGCAGAGTCAGAGAGAGAGAGTAAGACGGGGGCGGGCCCAGAGCAGTCTCCATAGTTGCACATCATCAGTTTTTTTTTAGTTTTTTTTTTATTGTTTTTGACAGAGAGAGAGAGAGAGAGATACAGAGACAGAGAGAAGGGGGAGGGCCCCGAACAGTCTCCATAGTTGTACATCATTGGTTTTTCCACATAGTTTCACTCCACAGGTGGGCTGGGGCTGCACAGGGCAGGAACTGGGCCGGGGCGGTAAGAACCGAACTGGGGGCACTCCCCACTTCAGTATATGGGTCCTCATGGGCCAAGACCGGGATTCAATCGTCGGTCCCCGAGGCTGCAAAGTGAGCACTTAACCCACTGAGCCATCCTGGCTTTCCCTGCACATCATCAGTTTTTGACATGATTTTATTCCACACAGGTGGGTGGGGGCCGTGCAGGGCAGGAACGGAACTGGGGGCCTCCTGCATGGGAGACACGCCTCAGTTCAGCATATGGGTCCACCCAGGCTGGGGCCAGGATTCAACCCTTGGTCCCTGAGGTTGCAAAGCAAGCGCTTAACCTGCTGTGCCATCCTGGCTTCCCCCTTAGGTGATTATTTTAGTCAATACTTTTTATATACCTGATATATTTCACAATTTGAAATGACCTTTGTCAATAAAGGCAGAGAGGGAGCTTTAAATGAGGCTTAAGCTGCATTAATAAAGACAATGTGCCCCAGACAAGAAAAGTGATCAGTCTCTCAGTTCTGCCATGTAATGGCACCACACTCCCCAAGGGGCCCTGACAAACTGGAGTCCAAGTGGGGCCCAGAGGGGCCGGTGCTGAAGGGAACTATCTCTAGTGAGGAAAGTTAAAGAAATAGGAAATATTTAACTTCAAAGAGAGAGGACTCCAGGTGGAGCAGAAAGCAGACATAATCCATGTGATCCTGAATAAAAGGAAGTGGGCTAGAGGCTAAGAGAGAAAGGAGGCTGATTCAATTCATCCTCAGAGGCATGGCTGCTAGATGGTCTAAGCATCCCTCACTGGCAGCGATGAGGAAGAAGAGCTGATATTCCAGGCTCTGGAGAGGCCGCAGAGAGGAAGAAGAGCTGATATTCCAGGCTCTGGAGAGGCCGCAGAGAGGAGTCTTGCCCTGTGTCAGAGGTTGTCTAGATAACCTATAAGAAGATCCTTCCTAATACTGAGGTCCTTACCAATGCAAATTTGTATGAACTTATAGTTTAAAACTATAACATGGCATTTATTTTTTAGTGTAGATATCCCCAAAGGTAACAATAACAAATATTATTCCATCACTCTTTATCATATCTTCTAGGGATCTCTATTCATTTTTTCTTTCTTTCCCTCTAGTTTTCTTTGAGCATGTCTGTGTTGCTTGTGAGTTTGCCCCTATGTTTATAAATCTCTCTCCCTGCATCTCTTATGTCTTTTTTTTTTTTTTTTTTCCTTTTTGGTTCTCTCACTTTGTGTTTCTCTCTCATTTCATTTCTGCTTCTCTTTCCTAATCCACCTTCAATTCCTTCTACTTCATCTCTTTTTTCAAGAAGCATTATTTCATGTATACATATTTTAATTTGTATTGTTTCATTGAGATATAATTTCTATATAATAAATTTTACTTATTATAAGGTACAGTTCAATGTTTTTTTTAAAGATTTATTTATTGCTTTGGACAGAGAGAGAGAGAGATACAGTCAGAGACAGAGAGAAGGGGGAGGGCCCAGAACAGTCTCCATAGTTGCACATCATTGGTTTTTCCACATAGTTTCATTCCACAGGTGGGCTTGGGGCTGCACAGGGCAGGAACTGGGCCGGGGTCTTGCCTCGGTGAGAACTGAACTGGGGGCACTCCCCAGTTCAGCATATGGGTCTACACGGGCCGGGGCTGGGATTCGATCCTCGGTCATTGGGGCTGCAAAGTGAGTACCTAAATCACTGAGCCACCCTGGCTTCCCCCAGTTCAATGTTTTGACAAATGTACTCACTCAGGAGGCAACGGCCATACCAAGACAGAACATTTCTATCACCCAATTCTATTAGCAGATTCCCTGGTGACCTAGCAGCCAGCCAGGCTCCTACTTCATCCTCTGGCACCTGGTGACCACTGATTTGCTGTCTGTCACTTTTGTTCTGCTTTTTCTAAAATGTTATGTAAATGAGATGATACAGTATTTAGTCTTTTGTGTTTGGCTTCTTTCACACAGCATAATGCTTTTGAGATTCATCTGTTCTTGTATATATCTATAGTTCATTCCTTTTTGTCACTGAGTAGTATTCCATTGTGGATTTATCACAGTTTGTGACATTCACCACATTTGAAGTGTGATTAAAAAATACTGTGATGGTGAATGCTGCTGCCAAATGGCATCTAACAGAAAGGCAGGGATCTCTGATATGGGAAGAAGTGCATTGAACCTTGACAAGTTTCAACTACAGTGATGCCTTGGAATTTGAACTTACCAGTAATCTGTTCCAGAACCCTGTTTGAGTTCCAAAATGTTCGAGTTCCAAGACAGGGCATTTGGATAAAGCTTAAGGCTGTACAGTCAATACATCCCATGGGAACATATTGGTGTTCAGATTCCAAAGCAGCGTTCAGATTTTGAGGCAAAATTTGCTTGATTTTTTTGCTCAGATTCCAAGTTGTTCGAGTTTTGGGGCGTTCAGATTCCAAGGTATCACTGTAGTTGGTTGAGGTCTGTCAGTTGTGAGCAATAGCTGAGAGTCTTAATAGGCTGACCAGGTGTACCATTTTAAGTGGGACAGAAAACAATGGTACTGTTTTGTTTCAATTGGTATGTCTAGTCAGCCTAATCTCACTGGGCTAAATTCAGTAGCCCAGTAGCCTGACCGTATGTACTGTTTTAAATAGGATGGGAAACAATGGTACTATCACATTTCAAACAGTATGTCTGGTCAGCCTATAGAAGGAGTGTTTTAGAGTGTGTCATAAATCATGGATCATAAACAACGCATTAACATAAATTTCTGTCAAATGAAAATATTACAGTGTGTCCTCATCTACCTTATTCACCGAACCTGGTACTGTGCAACTTTTGGCTCTTCTCCAAAGTCACAATGACCATGAAAGGTAAACGTTTTGAATTGATTCAGGACATCGAAGCAGCCACACTTGTGAAAGAGGACTTCAGAACTGCTTCAGAAAGTGGCAAGAACAATGGAATAAGTGTGGCAATGTGTCTTTTACTGTAATAAATATTTTTATTTAAGCATGCATGTACCTTTTGTTGTTGTTGTTAAATTTTTGGGGGTGACATTAATTGATATCAATTACATTGTTTCCAGGTGTACAATTCTACATTACGTTGTCTATACGCATTATGTGCTCACCACCCAGAATCAGTTCACTTTCCATCACGAGTGTTTGATTACCTCTCCCTACTCCCCCCACCCTTTTTTATTTGTCACACCTCTTAGATATTCATCTATTCACCTGTTGATGGATATCAGAGTCCTTTCCAGTTTGGGTCAATAAGAATAAAGTTATTATGAACATTCATGTTGCAGGTCTTTATGTGAACATAAGTTTTTATTTCTCTTGGGTAAATATCTAGGACTGGAATTGCTGGGCCATATGGTATGTGGTGTGTGTTTGACTTCCCAAGAAATTGTCAAATGGCTTTCCAAAGTGAGTGTACCAGTTTGTATTCCCACCAGCACTGTCCAAGAGAGCCTGTGGTTAGGGAGCCATATTCTCCCTAACACTTGGTGTGGTCTGTAGGACAGTAAGAAATTACTGAGGCCTTGATCAAAGCAGATGGGCCAGCCCACTGAAAGAATGTCTTATCAGGGAGCAAAGCAGATGGGCCAGCCCACTGAAAGGATGTCTTATCAGGGAGTAACGAAATGTTCAAGGATGAAGGCTGTTGCTCTTAGCTAAGGTATGCAACTGTAAGGCTTAAACTCTGCATGA